>JAIQCU010000112.1:33719-93295 GCA_022114935.1 Leptestheria dahalacensis
GATGGATGGATGGATGGATGCATAGACGGATAGATGGATGGATAGATGGATGGATAGATGGATGGATAGATGCATAGATGAATGGATAGATGCATAGACCGATAGATGGATACAAAGACGGATAGATAGATATAGATGGATATATAAATGAATAGATGAATGAATAGATGGATAGATGGATGGATGGATGGACGGATGGACGGATGGACGGATGGACGGATGGATGGATAGAAAGATGGATAGATGGATACATAAATGGATGGATAGATGGATGGATAGATGCATAGACGGATAGATGGATGAATAGATGGATGGGTAGACACGTATATAGATGGATGGATGGATAGATAGATCGATAGATAGATGTTTTTTTTAATTCTAATAAGAGTAACTGTATAACAACTAGAATTTACTGTTTCATTGTCCTCGCCTGGCCAATACCAATTGAGAAAATAAATAAATTTAAATACAATAGGGCGTTACTAGAAGGGAGAATGAATCTCAAGCCCCGCATGACTTGATAATTACTCTTGTATAATTAATACCAAAGGTGCGGTTCGAAGGGGTTCCCTATCTACTTTGTGCTGACAAACCTGGGTCCCTTTTTTTCCCAACATGTATTTTGTCTTTGTTCTCCATCTCGAACCTTCGTGACAAGCTGCGTGAGGGACCCCATTTCGCAGCTAATAAGATTCCCTACATGGAATTGCATACAATTCCGAGGTTAATCTCCTACAATGATTGTCTTAATATTACCGGACGAACCGCGCTGTACCCTTCTGTTGGACACTTGGTAAATTCGTATTGTATATCTACAATTTAATTGACATTTTAATTAATTTCTTTCTGGGTATTATAACAGAGCTGTATGTGGCCCCGTATAGATTAATAACTTATAAGTAGATAATTAAACAGGTTATCTCGTATTCGATGTAAATCAACGAGGTAATGGCCAGAGAAAAGGACGATGTGAAACTTAAACACAACTTTTACTTTAAGTTTAATTTTAAATATAACTCTGTTATTATAATTAAATGTAATCACGTAATAATCAGCTGTTCAATCTTTACAAAATATTTAAAATAAGGATTTAAATTTACCTCCGTTTTCTATGATAGGCGCTCTTGTCTTTCTGGCTGCTGGCGGTCGACTGCTTCTCGACGCCACCGACGCCTTCCGGTGCTGCTGCTGCTGCTGCACCGGCGCCCTCTGCATTGGTCGACCAGCCGGGATCACTGACGATTGACAGGTGAATCGCGGACGGCGGCTGTGTGGTCGATACTCTGGGATCCTCGTCGCGTTCTTCCACGGTAGCTGACGACCGAAAGGCCAACTGAATTTGCATTTTAATCATACTGAAGATTATTAAATTTTCTTTAATTGTATATGTGATTACTTTGAATAACTGGTAAACTCACCTGTGGAATAGATTATATATAGTGTTACTTAATCTCAAAGTTTCAGTATGTGTAAAGTGCTGAATGAACATACTGTGCAAGATAGCTAGAAGTAGGAGGAAACAATAACTGTGATTTGGAAGTTAATCAACAAGGATCCTGTTAAACAAGTCGACTAATTCAACTGAACCTACATCAATCAAACTAATTGGATTCAATAAGATTAAATGCAATTAAGTTCAAGATTCACCTTCAGCGGAGAAGCCAGCAGAGATATCTTCCTAGATAGCGGCGCTGCCGGGACGCTAGCCCTCCTCCTGCTGTTGAAATTGGCCGGCGGAAGCGAATCCGGCGCCGGATTCAGAGCTGCGAAACACTCCTCCAGATTGAGTCCGCTCTCCTGTAAGATCCGCTTGGTTTCGTGCAGTTCTCGGTGCTCCTTTTCCCATTTGCGTTTCACGTTGTCCACGTAGCCGATGAGCAGATCCACCGAGCTGCTGAGTCTCCACTCGTGCTCCACGGCGCCCAGGGTTTCGGCGGCGCTGCTGACCCGCCTGGCGCTGCTGGACACCACCTCGACCTGCTTGAGTGCGCGGCTGAAGTTCTCGTACAGTTGATTGCCGCTACCGTCGCTGCTGTAGTGCGAGGATAACAGGCGCGCCATCTCTTGCTGGAGAACCTTTAATGTTAAGATATATTATTATAAATTATATTATTATTTTTATGTATTGTATATTATTTTAATTTAATTTTTTTTAATATCATTATTGGTTTTATATTTTTTGAATTACTATTTGCATTTTGAAATTACAAAAAATATTTTATGTTAATTTTATTTGATTGACTTGTATAATTGTTGGTTATATTTTCATATTTTCCACATTTTGTTTACGTATTATCAAAATTGCATCGCTGTTGCATATTTATACTTATTAGTGGGTTAAATTAGTTAATTTAATTAATTTTGATTAGTGCAGGTTGTAAGTCATTGAATTAAGTAATTAATATAAATCTACCAAAGTCGTCTTAATGACAGTAGTCCAATTTAACACACAAACCATACGTTGCGGTTACGTCATTAAGTTGATTTATGTTTTGCATAAATAACTTTGACGAATGATGCGAGTGAAAGTTGATTTTACCTTAATGAAAGAGACCAACTGGTCGGTTTCCTTCTTCATATTGGCCTCGCAGAGATCCCTCTGCCTCCGCTGGTGTTCCAGCCGGTGCTGAAGAGTGAAAGCCTCGGTGCGGAGCGACAGCGAAATCGAGTTAAACTTGGCCTCGATTTCCTGGTCGCTCAAACATCGATCCTTGGATTCCGCCTGGAATTCCTTCCCCGGGCCGGATGCAGATTGTCTTCCCAATAGGCCAAGTTTCCTGCCTCCGCTTTTCTTGGATTCCAGAGTCATTTTACGTTTTTCTTGAATCTGAAAATCCTATCGCAGCTGCTGAGCTGCTTTCCTCGTGAAGACTCGAAGCAGACTGAACTCCATTGGCCAACTCGGGCTAGTTTTGAGAGCAGTGGAGGGTATATGCCCCAGTGCGAGGCCCTCCTATCTATCTGTCTATCTAACTATCTAACTTCGTAGCTATATGTAACTATGTAACTATCATTCTACTTATCTATGTATCTCTATCTATCTATTTATCTATCTATCTATCTATCTGTCTGTCTGTCTGTCTGTCTATCTACCAGTCTATCTATCTATCTATCTATCTATCTATCTGTCTGTCTGTCTGTCTGTCTGTCTATCTACCAGTCGATCTATCTATCTATCTATCTATCTATCTGTCTGTCTATCTATCTGCCTGTCTATCTATCTATCTACTATCTATCTATCTATGTATCTATCTATGTATCTATCTATCTATCTATCTATCCGACTGTCTGTCTGTCTATCTGTCTATCTATCTATCTATCTATCTATCTATCTATCTACCCATCGTTATATCCATCCGTCCGTCTATCCATTTATTTATCTGTCTGTCTAACTATCTATCTGTGTATCTAAGAACCTGACTATCTATCTAGGTGGTGAATCGGCGAACTACTCGTCTAAATCGAACGCCATCTTGTTCCCTCTATTTAGAGTCCTCGTTTTCACCTTAGCTTAGAACAAAACGGCAACTAGCAGAAGTTAGAGCGTGGATTAGATATACTGAACGTGCTGCAAATCAACAAGTGATATCGACACATCAGCAACACGTTAATGAGAATTCCATAACTACAGTTCACGTAATCTGATATTCTCGCGATATTACCATTCCATGAATACAATTTCGACAAAGTATAGTCGAGTTATGAATCCTTTCAACAACACAACCGATATTTCTGCTACTCTATCATCAACTACTATTACACGTGATACTGTTCCACTGTTCCTAACTATACCGTTCGTCTTTCAAACAACAAACTGCTTAACGGGTTAACTTAAACAACAACTTCATACAACCGACATTCATTCGATTAAAATTCACTCTGCCTGTTTTTTTGGCGAAAGGTAAATTTACCTTTTTTCTATCAATATGCGGCCACCCGGCCTGGAGGATGAAAGGGTAAGCAAGGGGTTCGCTACTCCATTTCAGGTGTACGCAGTCGGGAATCATTCCGTGATTCTTCACCTCATTTCCCTCATTTCCCCGGCAAGTGTACGGTGATTCTTGGGAGTAGCGAACCCCTTGAGGGTAAGCAAGCTGCTCGCCTTAATGGGGCAGGTAAACAGACTTGAGAATGTTTTTACCTGTTGTTAATACGTACCGGGTTGCATAAAAGTTGTGCTGCGTAACGTTTCTGGGAAATAATTCCTCTCGTTTAATGATGAGAAATGATGTGAATTAATCGCAACGATGCCATCATTCATATATAAAGGAAACGGGCGTTTACTCGTCAAGAGTCTCGCATACAACAACAAAACATCGAGGGGTTCGCAACCCTACCTAAATTGAAATGCCATTAACTAATGTCGGTCTAGTTACATCAGTTAATTACACTAAGGTGGTTAGTTACATTACATGTTATATTAATTAATTTAATAGGAGGATTAGTTATCTAATGTGTGTTGAGACACACAATCAAACATCCATCAATTAAAATCAATCACACTTAATATATACTAAAATGAAGGTCTGTTAATTAGCCGTTTGATTTGAACTCCGTATTCGTTACATAATTCACAGTTTCTTAATATTCCAATTGAACGTGCAATTTGTTTAATTGCCTGTCTCTGCTGGTCATACTTATGCGACGACCAGGTTAATTATCTTGGATTTCATTGTCTATTATCTTATTTTCTGATTTCCTCTTTGGTTAAAATCAAATGTTGGATGCGGCGCCGTGGCCGGCTGCTGAGAGATGGGTAATAAGAGGCGGCCATCGTACTCTTTTGTGTTGGCTCGAGGATTTATGTCACAATTTATGTTCAACTGGCGGCTAAAATGGAAAGTCCCTCTCATTACTTACAAATGAAAAGATGGTGAACAGAGGAGAGGACAGCCGCCGGATCCACACTACCGACACAACAACTACGAAAAAATTGTAATTTGCAAAAGATAATAACATATAAGTAATAGATATTTAAAAAAAAAAATAGAATCAGAATTGAAAAAAATAGAAAAATAGAAAGTATGAAGCTAATGTAACGAAGTCTATTCAAAACGCCATCCTCTGTAAAAGGTGGTGAAATATTCTGGCTATTTGTGCTCAGTTGAAAGTCGCTTCAAAAGTGAGGAATTTAATTGTATCTTTAAGTTTTTATTTAACGTTATTCAACTGCAATAACTTTCCTCTTACTTAAGGTTTGGGTCGTTGCCACGTTACCTGTAACGCAAAGACCAGCAGGTGGAAAACCTGCTGAACGACCTACTGATATAAGCGTCTGCCTGCTGGATTTGGGCGAATAAGCAGCAGTTTCAGCAGCTGCTGCCTCCATATGTGACCAGAATGGAACCAGAGCTGGTTGAACTGCTGGTAGACCATGGATTGACAAGATGCATTTTGAACTATACAAAGCAAAAACAGTTTGTTGGAATTTGGATAGATTAAGCTCTTAATTAACTTTAATGTGATCACACTTACTCTGTGGTTTTGCCTTCAAACTGTCAAGTATAAGATATTTGGAATAATGGCGGGTAATTCTAATTCAATTATTTAACGAATTAATCTGAAGTACAAAGGAGACTATTACAGATTATCTTTAAATAATGCAATGGAGTTTGACATTATCGTGATTACAGTTATATTAGACAAAATAGAATATTATCTTTCAGTGATTATAGATTATTTTGTAATCCTTGCAATATAATTTTAAAAGATTTGCTTGCACCTTATTTTGTGTGGAACGAAAATCCATGTGGGGAATTAGAGCAAACTGATGGATTGCGTGATTAGGAGAAACCCAGCTGCGACCAGATTAGACCAACACGACATCGAGTCGGAATAATCTGCAGCTTCAAATTCTTATTTTCGTTTCTCTTTTTTTCTTTTCTTGTTTTCAGCTGTCAGAGCAATGTGTTGAATCATGTTACAGCTTGCCCTGTTTGGTTTCTCAGGTGACAGTACAGATACAACGCTGTACTCTGGTATTTATTATATTTTTAGTATTAGTATTATTATCGTTCAGGTAGGTAGATATATAGATAGACGCATAGATAGGTAGATCGGTAGAAGGACAGATAAATAGAGCGATAGTTAGATAGATGGATAGATTAGATAGATAGATGCTAGTTAGATAGATAGGTAGGTTGACAGACAGATAGAGCGATAGTTCGATAGACGGATAGGTAGGATAGTTAGATAGATAGATAGACACATAGATAAGTAGGTAAAAAAGATGGACAGACAGATAGAGCGACAGTTAGATACATAAATAGATGGATAGATAGATAGTTAGATAGATATATATAGCGACAGTTCGATAGATGGATAGTAAGACAGATAGATATAGAGATAGATAGTATAGGTTGATAGACAGATAGATAGAGCGATAGTTCGACAGATGGATAGTTAGATAGTTAGATAGACAGGTAGACAGATAGACAGATATATAGATAGACAGATAGACAAACGGATAGATGGATAGATAGATAGGTAGGTAGGTGGGTAGGTAGTTAGTACGTAGGTAGGTAGACAGACAGGCACATAAATCGTTAGCTAAATACATACATACTTAGATACACATAAATAAATAGAACAAATACGTTAGGTACATAAATAGACAGATAGATAGATAGAGAGGTATAGGATTATAAATACTAGTATACTCTAATTCGGCATCGAAAAGGAAAAAAAATAGAGTGGATCAGTAAAGAAATAGGATTTTAAAAAAGAAAACAACGAAACAGCCTTTTTGATTGCTCTTGCTGACCTCAGCCATTTGTCTTGCTTTTAATAGGACAACCAATAATGAAAACGTAAAAAAATTACTATGAATAATAAAGAAACTTGACCTGTCTTTTATGGTAGCAGACCCTCGGTTAATTAAAGGTCATACTCATTTGTCGATAATCAGATTCTACGAAAGGGATGACATAACTTATTCAGAAACTCTTATAAGATTCTAACTATAATGCAATGATGATAAGATTAATTAACTTTAATGAAGCGAAATTATTTGAAATAATCTTATAAATATCATGTAATAATTGATATTTTAATTATCAAAATTTGAAACGTGCCAATCTGAATCTCTTATAGTAATATAAATATTATTTGTGTAGAAGAATTTGATAATATGCATAGTAATTGTTTATCTGTCTTTCTACCTACGTATCTACTTAACTGTTTATCTGTCCACGCATCTGTCTATCTATTTGGCTATCTAACTATTAAGCTGTCTATGTCTCTATCCAACTGTCTCTCTGTCTATCTATTTATTTATCTATCTATCTCTCTATCTATCTACCTATCGTTCTATCTCTCTACCTATCTATCTTTCTGTCTATCTACCTATCTATTTATCTATCGTTCTATCTATCTATCTGTCTATCTATCTACCTATCTATCGTTCTGTCTAGCGTTCATCTATGTATGTATCATTCTATCTATCTATCTGTCTATCTATCCGTCCATCTGTCTGTCTGTCTATCTTTCTATCTATCTATCTGTCGATCTATCTACCTATCTATACCTATCTATCTACCTACGCCATATATCTACCTATCTGTCTATCTATCCATCCATCTGTCTGTCTGTCTATCTTTCTATCTATATATCTGTCTATATATCTACCTATCTATCTACCTACCTATTTATCTACCTACCTGCCTATCTATATACCTATATACTTGTCTACTACCTATCTATTTATCTCCTATCGATCTACAAATACTCTAAGTTAATCTCGAAGCCATTTACGGTTATTCCTAAAAATTAGTAAAATCAATAACAACTTAATCAATATCAAAACTTAGTTACATAATCTTAAAGTCTTACGACCGGCCCATTCCATACCACAGTGTATATTCAGCAACGCACAGGACAACCTTATAGACCGTTATATATTTTTATTTTTTTTAAATAACCCGTTGCCCTGTTCAATATTTCAAATGAAAAAGGAACTACTTGTTAAATATAATTAAATGAATAAAAAAATAATCATAATGAAAAAGGGATTAAAATACCGAGTGACCGGCCACTGGAGTTTCTTTCCCGCTGGCTGCTCGATCCCGGCAGTGACAAAAACTGGCTTCTCTGGTAGCCAGAAAAGTCAAACTTGGGTGAGTAAGTTATAATTTTGCTCCATCGTGTGCATTGTGGTTGGCTAATAGACATAAATTTCAGCTGTCCGCTCCCCTCCAACCTACACGAACACAGAATAACAATGCGCTTGGCTAAAAGAACACAAAATGCTGCGTATGAAAGAACTGCTAAACTATAATATAATTAGGTTTTTATCCTGATTCTGATTATTAGCTTTACAGGATACATTTGGTTCAGTTATCTTGAATCGTATCTAACTTTTCAAGTTTTATATTGAATAGACAGTGTTCTTCTTACAAATAAAAATCTAATTAACGTGTACAATTATTAAAGTTAGGATTCAGTGTTAAAGCTATTAATTAATTATTACCACGTTTATGTAATTTAATTACATACAGAGTTATGTATCAGTAATATAGATAGACAGAGAGATAGACAGACAGACCGCTAGACAGACAGATAGATAGACACATACATAGAAGATAGATAAATAAATAGATAGATAGATAGACAGACAGACAGATAGATACACATAGATAGATAGATAGATAGATAGATAGATAGACAGATAGATAGATAGATAGATAGATAGATAGATAGATAGATAGATAGATAGATAAACAGACAGATAGATGGACAGACAGATAAACATAGATAGACAGATAGACAGACAGATAGATAGATAGATTGATACAGATAGATAGAGATATACACATAGATAGATAGAGAGATAGACAGACAGACAGACAGATAGATACACATAGATAGATAGATAGTTAAATAGATAGATAGATAGATAAACAGACAGATAGATAGACAGACAGATAAACATAGATAGACAGATAGACAGACAGATAGATAGATTGATAGATAGATAGATAGGTAGAGAGATAGATAGATAGAAAAGTGGGGTTCTGTTAGCAGTTGGGATCTGATAATATGCCAACGGGCATTGGCAGGCCGCAGGCGTCCTGTGTTTTATCAAACAGCGAGAAACACCACCAGGTAACGTATGAGTCATGCAAAAAGTGAGCTGCTGTCGAGTTCACATGAATATTTACAGATATATATAATACTAACTCCAGCGTAATTTAAAGAACTTTGCTGGAACACAACGTTGCCGAGTGTAAATAAAAGGAGATCATTTAATGTGGGAAAGTTAAAAGCAGTTAAAATTATTACGAATTGATATTTAAAGTGTTAAAAACTTAAATAAAATATAGAAATTAATAATTAAACATATTCTTAAATCGAAGGTGAAAAAAACGATCATTTACAACACTGGAAACATAAAAAGATGAAAAAAAATTACTGAATTGTCAGGATCTACTTAACTTTAGAAATGTATTCTGGCAAAACTAACCACCTGATTTGAATGAAAATTCGCTAGTAAGTTAATTCCTACCAGTTGAACATTCAGTATTTTTTGGCTGCCATATCTTTGAAAACATGGATGCCACAAGCGATCTACTTTTCCCCGACGAAATTTCTTCAAATATAGTTGTAAACGAATTAATCTGAGTCATCGTTCTTTTTTTAAATAAAAGTAACACGAACAAGTAAAATAAGAAGAGAAGTAAGAGATAAAAGAGAAATTCCAAACAGAAGACAAGCGGAAAAAAGTACAAGACATACTGATCCTTGTATGTACTTTCAACTTCTCTCTCAGCCATAAGAGCAACCTCTTGACACTTGTCCGCTTTTTTCTTCTTTACAAGCCTTCTGTTGGCTTTGTGACAGTCGAGGATAATATCTAACCAAGACACAAAGGAGTATGGCATAACTTTGGTTACTACTACATACAAGCTGATGAGTTGATAAGCGAAGCTTTTTATCCTAAAATGCTGCTTTTGATTTAGTTCAGTGTTTTGTAACAAGTAGAATCACAATCAGTTTGTTTAAGACTCTTGTGATTGTGATAATAACAATGGCAGCCTTTAAGTTTAAAAGCTACTTTCAAGAGTGAGACTAAACTGTAACTTATTCAATTCTGTAGTAATCGTTACTTTTTTTGCTCCATTGACGGTTTTCAGGCTTCTCGTCCATGCACCGTTGGGACCGCACTGTCGACACCTCGATCAGCCTCGATCAAGCGGCCGGTGGGGTTCGAAATCGAGCCTCCGTACCGATGGCAGACACGCCAGGACACGCTGCCCAACTGCCAACTGACCGTCACCTATTTCAATGATATCAAATTTTTGGTTTTAAGCTTATACTGTAAATACAATGTAGTTCAGTGACGAGCCTACTGTTTAAGTAAGTCGCGTTATTTGCTGACACACTGTTAACAAGTGTCCGAAGAAAGTCTGAAACGAGCACATCTGCTCTTGACGTTGTCATGGGGATCTCTCCCCAATTATCGATGTTACTCTTGCTTTTTGAGCATCCTCTTCACTCGTTCGATTCGACAAGGAAATGAGATCTGAATTGCCTATAAAAAAACACACACTTACCTTGGATTCAAGTAATGGCGACTAGGAGCTCGGACGATCCGTTGAATTCGAACGGTTCGAACGGTTGAACTAGTTCCTAAAAGCGCCGCTAGAGTGCTTCTTTCAACGGTTTCAAAACTATAATACAAGTTAAAACAGTTTAGGACTATTTTAAGTGAATTGAATTTGATATTGAACGTAAAATATACAATTTTCATTACAACTATTTTTATATTTTCCATTCAAAATTATATTTACCACCAGTTGGCGCTGCCAATCCGCGTCAACCGTACACAAGACAACTAATAAACAATAACGGCAGCCGAGTTTTCATATACAAACTTCTTTCATTAAATAAAGACTTCATCTCGTAGGAGAAAAAGTACACAAGGGTCGTTAATCATGTCTTATATGCTTCAGCATCTTCATAACGGCTGGCAGGTTGATCAAGCCATACTCTCTGAGGAAGATCGAGTTGTGGTGATTCGTTTTGGTCACGACTGGGATCCAACGTGCATGAAAATGGATGAAGTCCTCTACGGTATTGCCGAGAAAGTGAAAAACTACGCTACATTCTACTTGGTGGACATTACCGAAGTACCTGATTTTAATAAAATGTAAGTTATGCGGCTTTGAACACATTCCGCGGCTGAAACACGGATCGCAGTGCGTACGCGTTGTGCCTACGGGTGGTGCATTCGAATACCGCCTATCGCCATGTCTGATTTTCGTAATGTTTGATTTGAAATTGTAGGTACGAGTTGTACGACCCGTGCACGGTGATGTTCTTCTTCCGCAACAAGCACATGATGATCGATTTGGGCACTGGTAACAACAACAAGATCAACTGGGCCATTGAGGACAAGCAAGAGATGACGGACATCGTCGAAACCATCTACCGAGGAGCGAGAAAGGGTCGCGGTCTGGTCATTTCGCCCAAGGATTATTCCACTAAATATCGCTACTGATTGCCCGTGCTTTATGACACCTTCTGTATTCTCATAGACCGATTACAACTAAACATCATTTGACGTATAGAGCGTTGGTTTTGGTAACCGTTGCCCGTTGTTCTGGAAACCTAGTTGTTACCTAGCTGCAGGGCCCCATGCAATCGCCTAGGGCAACAATATCTTCCAAGTTAGGTCTGTATATTGGCCAACTTACTGTCTCGAGTAACCGGATGAAGGGAAGAGGGTTGCCGAAAAATTGGTTATTGATTGCTCCCGTCTTGAAGAGGATTTCACCGTCTTTTAGCGTCTCGTTTTCTTCCATGGATTACATTATCTTGGGTTTTCTTATCTCCTTATCAGACTTGTTATATTTTTCTCTAGATTATGCCGAATATAGGAAATAGGGAGAAAACCAGAGGGGGCGGGTGGAGATCGAGTGGGTGTATCCGTGTACAAACAAAATTGTTGCTGCCTCTTAAGCTGTAAAGCTGCCTCTGTAAATGTTGGTTTTTCCTGTGCGAGCACACAAAGAACTTCATTGAATCCTCCCTTTTTAAGAAACAAAAATGGAATCAAAAGTGTACGTGCCTGATATTTGATGACAAACACCTTAAATACGCTCCATTTAAAGTCGTTTAACGTCGACACTTTTAAAGTAAACTACATTTGAACGTGTTTTCTGAATGGGAAGGGTCATTTTTATGGGAAAAGAGGAAATGGAGCCTTGTTGCTGGTTTTGCCCCACCCTCCGCAACCCAATCAAGTTGATCACGTGGTCGTAACGAGGCAAAATCCACCCTCACATCTCTCATTAGGACAGCCAAATTAGCCGTTGCACCTTCTCCTTCAAAACACGGTGAATGTCCTCGAGGATAATCTGTATTACTACTCGCGGCAGGAAAACATGAGAACCAAGGGATAGCATTTAAGAAACCTATAATCTATAAAAAGACGCAGCTAAAATATACTAGAATCTCGACTTGTGAATTCGGTAATTTAAGTAGCTGGTTTAAATGCGCTGGAATCCTCGTTTTGAAGTATAAATCTAATTAGTTTTGGAAGGTGTCTCGTCAAAGACCCTCGAATCTGTCGCTTTGTAATTCTTTGATAAAAACAGTCTCTTTGATGTTTTACATGTCGTTCGTTAGAGTATGGATTCTTTGCAGGGAAAAAACTGGCTTATATTGAGTACAATTTCCCTTCTCTCCTGTTGTTAATTTAAGACGACGGTTCAACAGCTCTATGGCAACGGCAGATGTTCCGCTTCGCACAGTTCAACTTCTTCACAAGGCTAGCCGCTTTGAATACTGCAGCCACCATAGTGATTGCGCAAAGCCTAATCCCGCAAATCCCGCTCAATTAAGATAAAGCGACTGATTGTGTTTCCCAGCAGCGAACATTAATTTTCAAAAAATTGATATAAAGGTGTAGCCATAAGCTTTGCGTGTAGATCTGTTGACGATTGTTATTATGAAAACGATAGCGCGTATCAATAAAGTGAAGTGACGAACATTGGTTCGTATAACTCGTGCGTCCGGGGTCACGCAATGACGTCAGTTGGCAGGATTAAGGCATAAGAGAAGAAAAAAAAGATTCTGTCGCAAATCTAGCCAATAAATTTCAGAGATAAGGCTCAATCAACCGTTAGACCCAATTCTCTCTCGCCCCTCTCTATGTAGGGGGATATCGAGCAGGCGCGCTAGTTCTCGGATAAAGAAATGATGTCAGCACACCACGGTGCGTTCCATGTGAAACCGACTTTCTGCATTTCAAACTTGCGTAATCAGACTCCAAGGACGATAATAGCGTAATGAGAATTGCTATGGGAAGCTGCCGAAAGAGGTTTTGAAAGAACAGCAAGGATCTCTATGACGCAGTTCCACAGAACGTCGTAAAAGAGCGAGAAATTTTGACGCAAAAGTTTTTTATTGTGGTCGCCACCGGGGTAGTAAAGATTACACGCTGGAATTTGAGATAAAAGGAAGAAAAAAAAAGCTCGGGCACTGGGATTTAGTACGTTTTATCGATCTCTATATAAGAAGGCGCCGGCAAAATCGAGACGAGCAATTTCACTCGGGGAAACGAGCCTGAAAATGAGAGTTCTGCTGCTGCTCGTTGTTTCGGCACTTGCCGTCCTCGGCGCGCCTTCCACTAAAAACTCGTGCGATCCGTAAGTACCACCACATTCTTGTCAAGTCATTTTTCTAGTAGTTTTGTAATTTTGTAAAATCGTTTGTAATATAAAAGTTTTGTTAATTAGAAGTTGAAATCTGAATTCAAGTTTTATGGTACAGATGCATCGAGTTATAGTAATTTTGTTATACAAAGTTACAATGAACAGCAAGTAGGTGGAAATAGGTTCGAAAGTAAGAAAGTAGCAATAACCTGGTTTGGTGAACAGGACCTGCAAACTACCCAACTGCATGTGTATGGGTACGGTAGCCCCGAACAACATGAACCTGGCTGACACCCCGCAGCTGGTCTTCCTAACTTTTGACGACGCAATTACTGTTTCCAATTATAACAACTACACGGAGATCTTGAAGAACCGCACCAACCCCAATGGATGCCCAATTAGCATGACCTTCTACATCACCCACGACTACAACGATTACGCGCTCACTCATAGTCTCTACTACAGGGGCAACGAGATGGCAGTCCATTCCGTCACGTAATCAAACACAAGTCGTTTGCTTTATGCGCTCATCCATTGACGATTCTTCTTGTTCCCTCTTTTCTCTGTTGGTTACGCGCCGTGCAGGCACTTGACCAACCAGACCTACTGGAAAGATGCCGATCTTGCCACCTGGAGGGCTGAGATGGAAAACATGCGCGATATCTTGGCTACTTACGCCAATATTCCTAGAAATAGTATCAAAGTAAGTCTAGCTTTCCTATTGTCTTTATTCTTACTACTGGTATTACTAGTGCAGTTTGGATTTTAATTCTGACGAAATGTATGAACCGATTTTGATGAAATTCGCTGGGTATGTTGGCTACTAGTATCCCTACATTCAGTATTTTTTGGGTGGCTATATCTCTGAAATGAGGGAGTAATAAGCAATTAATGGCAGGAGCCTATTTTTTGTTGCTCTAGACTGTACTGTCATTAGAACTACGGCTAATCGCTCGGCTATTACTACATTACTGTCATTATGGCTTTTATTATTCATGCGTTCTTCTGACTTGCCATCTACATTTGCCCGATTCTATAGGGACACCGAGCTCCATTCCTGCAAACCGGCGGAGATACTACCATCAGTGCTCTGCGAGCAGCTGGTCTAACTTACGATAACTCCTATCCCACCTTGAGAAATGATCCTCCTCTATGGCCCTACACTATGGATGCTGGATATCCAGATGTAATGTCTCATCAATTTTTACTTTTCAACAACTAGTACCTCATTGGTGAATCTAATTGTTGTGTAGGATTGTGCCATCGAGCCGTGCCCACACCAGTCTCCTCAGTTCAACGGTACCTGGATCGTACCGATGGTTGACTTGATCGGTAAAAACGGAACTGCCTGCGCCATGACCGACACTTGCGCAACGTAAATATGATCATTTATACCGTATCAGTTGTATAACTTTCTGCTTCCATTTTTTTTACTGGTATTGTCATTCAATTAAGTGTTGTTGTCGTGTAACGTTTCTGCCAAACTGTACAGAGTTGAAAAGTTATTGATTGCGCAGGCCCGCCGACCAACAAGAAACTGTGGATCTGCTGAAAGGCAACTTCCAACGCCACTATACCAAGAACAAAGCCCCCTTCGGTATCTATTTACATGCCGCATGGTTCCAAGGTTATAGCCACACTTTGCTCGGTTACATGGAGTTCCTCGACTACTTGAAAACCCTTCCGGACGTCTATATTGTCTCTGTTGGCAAAGTACATAACTTTTTTGTTATTGGCAGTGCTACTGAAATAGCTGCTATCAAGGAAAGGCGGTGTCTCGATACATTTTTTTGAAATTGTTGTCTTCCTAAAGGGATTGGAATGGCTGAAGAATCCGGTACCGCTGAGCCAAATGCAGAATTTCGCTCCTTTCAGCTGCCCGACTGTGATTCCCAGCAGCTGCCCGGCCAGGAACTGTTACTTCCCTGACACTGATCTGGGTGGAGAGCGTATTATGAGGTCCTGTATCAACTGCCCTGACGTGTATCCTTGGCTAAACAATCCTTACGGTATTGTCCCCTAGAGACAGATTGTGACACACATGCTGCGCCCCAGATATCCATGCAGACAATAACTTTGTGAGGGATGCTATTATCCCAGGGCTTATTACTTGCACTATTTCTTACATGTTGTTTTGCTGCAAACAACCAGTTACAAATACACACACTGCATTACGTTGTAATATACCTTCGGCTAGAACGATCCGTAATGCCTATGGCTGAGAGACACGTCAAGTACTTGGAAGCAACTGTTGTCAGCGCTGCCTGTCTCCTCTTAAACAGTTTTACTCATCAGCAATTCAAATCAGCTACTTGACGAGCTAGCACTTCATCTAGTAACCCCTGGCAAATTTAATAAACCAACTTTAAGGGGCCAGCCACTGCGTCCCCTTAGTGTGTATGAAGCCAAAGTTAGGAATTCTTCAATGAATAAAGCATGCTGCGCCTGTTTGTTAGACTATACCTTTTCGGTCCCCTCCCTGGCACCCTTCTTCGGGGGAAAACTATATGGAAACTTGTCATTTCCTTCAATCGCCCCTTACAGTGGCAAGTAGCTTTCTGATTATTTAATAGTCTATCCCCTCCTGCTGACGTGGGATTTAGGCGACCAGAGCAAGTAAACAAACAGGGGGGGTCAAGCTGGGGCGAATCATTACTACAGTATGACCAGTTAAGCATCCTTTTGACAAGACTGAAAAGGGAAAGGACAATATCACTTTTATAACCATAGAGCAACGAATTCATCATCATCTGAGCGTTGGTTTGTATATGGAAGTACGGTTTAT
This sequence comes from Leptestheria dahalacensis, assembly GCA_022114935.1. Taxonomy (NCBI): domain Eukaryota; kingdom Metazoa; phylum Arthropoda; class Branchiopoda; order Diplostraca; family Leptestheriidae; genus Leptestheria; species Leptestheria dahalacensis. The sequence continues at coordinate 50,160 of JAIQCU010000112.1, forward strand.
GCGGGAAAACGTGTAACTGGATTAGTACTGCAGAATCGGCCGCCTATACACTGCGAAGCTGGCGTGGTTCCAAGACAGGCCGCTAGGGTAAAGCTAGTCTAGGAATACCATCTTCATAGGGTTTATTGCATCCGATGATGGTGTCCGCCATCTTGACGGCCTGGTAGTCAGCTGATTTACTCTGATGAATGAGTATATTTTCGTCGTAGCTTCCTCTCACATTACGGACGTTAGCATGGAAAGATATCGTTCTTCTGCTTTTGCTTCACGTTCACGACATGATCTCGAATCTAGTTTGAGTTAGTGTCATATCTCCAAAGAGATGAGTGAAATAGAAAGTTTTGGATAGATAGGTTGATAGATAGGAAGATAGGCAGCAGATAGATAAACAGATAGATGGATTAGATAGATACATAGGTATATAGACAGACAGATAGACAGATAGATACAAGCCTACGGAGCCTCAAGAAGAGTCACGTGACGTGGCGTCATAATGAACAAGCCCCATACAGTTCTATATACCGTACAACGAATGGAAGGAGAGGAGGAGGAACCGCTAAGAAGACGAAAGAAGTAAGGAAGAACGGGGAGATTTTTGCGAGAAGCAAGCGCAAGACTCGCAATTGACTTGGGCGTTATCCTGCACATAACAACCAGCAGAGGAAAAGGCTCAAAGCCAGGCACAAGCGGGGGCTACAGTTAACCGTCATCATATTGATCGTCAGCGGGGGTGCTCTTGGTGTGCACCACTCCACCCGGTCCAGAACTCCTTTTCCTCCCTTCTATACTCCACCACGCCACCCCTACCAACACCCTAGTCCCTTTCGTACACGAAAGATCGAACTGGCTGCAGTACTACCTCGGTGGTGCTTGGTGGTGCATTGCGGACGGAAAGCAGTCAAGTGCAGTCGTATTGGAACACATCAAACTCGAGGATTTAAGTCGATTTAGAGAAGAGCATCTTCTAGCAATTCCAAGTGAAACCGACGTTCTTCATCAGTTATAGGGAAACGTTGTAGTGATGGCTATATCTTTCTTGACACTTCGAGCAAAAACGACGTGACATGCGCGCGCAACGTTCGCATCCTCGCAGTTTCGGCTTAAATTAACTGGAAAAGCCGGAGAGACAGCTGAAATACCACTTGATTCATCTTAGTAAGTGCAGCAACATATTATACCCGGCAGATCTGGTAGTTTAGGAGTTAAAGCTGGTGGCGGTGGGTCTGTCTTAACGCCACATCGAGCCAACATGGCGTCAAGGTATCGCTCTCGACCGAACAAATGAACTCTAGGGGTCCAATCAGCAGTGAAAAGTCGTCAAGAAGAGTGAATACAGTGAAGAGGACACAATGCAGCGAGAAAGCTACGCCGCCGTCGATACTCGACAGTATGTGGGACCGTATCGACTCGACAAAACTCTGGGCAAAGGCCAAACTGGTAGTTATTTCCTTCTTTTGGAAACCCTATATTGCCAGCTGATTTGTCTCTTTTCCTCTTTTTATATCTGTTCAGTTCTTGTTTTCTGTAACCCATTGTTTGTTGTTGTTATTCGATAGGCCTGGTCAAGCTCGGCGTCCAGTGTGTCACGGCTAAAAAGGTGGCCATTAAGATCATCAACCGAGAGAAGCTGAGCGAATCCGTGTTGCAAAAGGTATACTGCAATACGACAGCCCGTCATTGGAGATTACGTTCACCACTTGATTTTTCCCTCTCTAGGTGGAAAGAGAGATCGCCATTATGAAACTGATTGAGCATCCGCACGTCTTGGGCCTGTACGACGTCTACGAAAACAAGAAATACTTGTAAATGGCAACTTTCCCATTGATTGATTTACAGATACTTTTTAACGCTTCATTGACTTGCTTCATTAAAGGTACCTAGTGCTGGAACACGTTTCCGGGGGCGAGTTATTCGATTACCTAGTCAAGAAAGGCCGTCTGACTCCCAAAGAAGCCAGGAGGTTCTTCCGTCAGATTATTTCAGCCCTTGACTTCTGCCACAGTCATTCCATATGGTAAAATATGATTAACTGATGCACCTTTTGCGTAATTCCTCTTGTTGAGCTGAACTTGAGCATACCCTGTGTCAATTAGGAACTCTCGTCTGCAGACTAAATTGAGGCTCTTTCGTCAAGGAGGGTACAAAGTCAATAAAATGCATTTAAAAGCTTCAACACAAGAAACTTTGATCTCGGCACCAAACTTGATTACACTCGGCAGTTAACGCAATATTGCACAAGTCCCCATGTTGACCGATCGATTTTCTAGCCCCCCCCCTCTTGATGAGAAATATAAAGGAGGACGGACTTTTAATATTTTTTGTTGTCTGCTGCAGTCATAGGGACCTGAAGCCCGAGAACCTGCTGCTGGACGAAAAAAACAACATCAAGATAGCCGACTTTGGAATGGCTTCATTGCAGCCAGAGGGAAGTATGCTGGAGACTAGTTGCGGATCTCCCCATTACGCTTGTCCGGAGGTTATCAGGGTAAGTCGCAGGGAGGCCAACGAGGTCATTTTGTAAAAAAACCACCCCTTGTAAGGTCGAAACACATTAAAGAGAGTGCCACAAACCAGAGAAATAAAAAGAGCATTACTGTTACAGTGTATGTAGAGGGCCGGGTGTGTATAGGGGGAGAAACTATATGCCTTGGATTATATCATGGCCAGCAGTCAGTTGGTTCACGATATGGCCCCCGCAATTCTATTTATTGATTTTCTTAGTGTGTTTCTGCCTCATTTGGTGGGTGAACTGCACGACAGCCATTTTCACAACAGTCGAAAAGAAAGCCTTGCGGATTATGGTTCAGTCAAGTCGCCCGCCCCCTCGGTAAAACTAAGAGAATTGCGTTGCCATGGCAACTGATATATCTCTATAATTAAGAGGATCGACCTCTACGAGTGTAGATTCAAGTTTCAATTCTCGTCTTTTGACGCTGGGGACGCTCTGATGTCAACTTTTAATTGTTAGTATGTTCGAGAGCATCATGAAACAGAGTTTATACCAAAGTTTGGACCAGGACGGGAGAATCATATTCACGGCTGCGCTAATCGGTATTCGGTGGAGGCTAGTTGGAACTTTTTAGCAAGTTGAAACGCTCTCCTACCAATAGACCGAAGTTTGAAATGAGCTGCGAGTAAAGAAGTACGAGTTGGCGGATTGCTTGATAATGTCTTGCTGAAAAGATGATATGAAATCAAAGGATGTAAACCGAATGTGCAGATGATTTGGAACCAACTATTGACTGATTGTAACCAACACAGGGTGAAAAATACGATGGCCGGCGTGCGGACGTCTGGAGCTGCGGGGTGATCCTCTACGCCCTGCTGGTAGGTGCGTTACCTTTCGACGACGATAATCTGCGGCAACTGCTGGAGAAAGTCAAGCGTGGCGTCTATCACATTCCTCACTTCGTACCGCCCGAGTGTCAGAGCCTGCTCCGCGGTATGATTGAAGTCAATCCGGAGAAGAGAATGACGGTAAAATCTTCTTCCTCAAACGAAACAAATTATCTACGAAAAAGTCATTCTGTCGATCTGGACGATATTAAAAATTGAATCTGGTTTTGTGTACAACAATTAGCTGGCCGAGATTCGACGCCATCCGTGGGTGACCGCCGGTGGCAGCGGATGTCGCGGCGGGGAATTGGAACTCGAGTTACCCATGATGTCGGTAGTGCAGACGCATATCTTGCCCAGCGAAGATGACCTCGATCCGGACGTTCTTCAGGCGATTACCAGTCTCGGTTGCTTCAAGGACCGGAAGAAGCTGATTCAGGATCTTCTGTGTCCCAAGTAAGTACTAGTATCCATTCAAGGCAGGTAGTTTCAAACTTGTGAATAGTGATGTCGACGAGTTGACCGACTTGGTTTTAAAGTCGAGTCAACTCAAAGTCGGTGATAGACTCGTCACTGACATGTTTACTTGCGAATAACAATGCCTAAGATCCTTAAAAGACTTGGAAGATTAGGTAAGAAAGTTACAGTTCGCGATAAATAGTCGGATAGAGGGTTACAGTCCAGATAGAAAACAGTTGGATAGTTAGTAGCTTACATGAGGTAGGGGGAGGCTACGTTATGGACGGAGGTTTAAGTTATGGAAGTTACTATTATGAATAGTAGAAAATTATGGATCTTCTTAATTTTAGAATTTTGTGTTGGCAAAACTAACAGCCCGATTTTAATGAAACTTTACTACTTTATAAAATACCATCAGATCTACACTCGGTATTTTTTTGGCTGTTCTATCTTTGAAAACGTGCGTGCCATAAGCGATCAACTTTCCCCCAGCAAGAACCCTTTTTTTGACTGTAGATTGTCAAGTTCCTTTTAAATGATAGAGAAGCAGTTGGATAGTTGGTAATCTGTGCCTTAAGGTTAGAGGGAGGCTAAGTTTATGTGGCTCACGTTGTTTAATCAAGCCTTGCTCGACAGTCACAACACGGAGAAGGTGATCTACTTTTTGCTTCTGGATCGGAAAAAACGCCGTCCGGCTTTCGAAGACGACGCCGAAGTGACGGGTCGTACGCGCTCCGAGAGCGTCGATCCCCCGAGAAAAAGGATCGATACGCTCAAAGTCAACGGTTCCAGTGCTGCTGAATACCAGTTATCCCAAGGATCGCCTGTTATTGCTCGTCGGCAAGTCTACAGGTTAATCTTTCATGTTTATACTTTAGATATGATGTAGACCAGAACCCCGCCAAAGCCCTAAGCAGCTCAAACTTGTCAAGCTACCGCGGCATGGCCCCCGGGCTTTTGTCCTACCTTCTAAGAGGCTTAGACAGCCAGCCCGGCCAGACTTTCAGAGTATAAGCAAGAAACCTTTTATTGAAACAACTATAACATCAAGAGTCTTGAAGGTTCTGTCATTACCGATCAAAACAAGGAAGGATAATGAAAGTTCATTACTACAGGTTATCACTCTGTATTCAGGAACTGTGTGGCATTAACTACTAACATAAATACTATGTTGGATACTCTATTTATGCATAGTACATGTATGATAAGTATTAGCCTATCAATTATGATAGGTAATAGATAGATTGATACGAGTGTTCAAGGCTGAAACTTACTGTATAGTACAAGAGTTAAAGAAACACTAAGAGTCAACTTAAACTTTATTTACGTTAAAGCAGCAGTATAACTTACGCTGTTACGCTTTATCCGTTAAATTAACGTATAAATGCAGAGGTCGGTTTTGGGCTGTCACCCACGTAAAAGCGTTCTCGAAAGAGGGCCGGTTGCTTGGCTCCGGGATCTTGCAAAGTTTATCGACTATTGGTGCAATTAAACTGTCACTCCAAAGTACCTTTCTGTGCAGCATAGAAAATTGAAGTTTAAGGTTTAAAAAATCCAAAAATCTAACCAGTATATATACATTAATCAACATTAATTGTTTTGGAAAAGCATAGCTAGATAGATATATAGATAGATGGACAGACAGACAGATAGATAAATAGACAGACATATATATAGATAGATGGGTAGACAGGTGGTTAGATAGATAGATAGATAGATAGATAGATAGGTACGGAGATAGATAGATAAGTGGATGGGCGGATAGATAGATAGATAGTTAGATAGATAGGTACGTAGATAGATAGGTAAGTAGACGGATGGATGGACAGATAGATAGGTAGATAGATAGATAGATAGATAGAAAGTAGATAGACGGACAGATATATAGATAGATGGGTAGGCTGGTTGGTAGATAGTTAGACAGATAGACAGATAGATAGTCAGATAGACAGATAGACAAATAGACAGATAAACAAATAGATAGATAGATAGATAGATAGCTCAATCACAATATACTTTAAAACGTTCTTTTAAGTTCGTTTACTTGTACTGTATCCAGTATTGTTCCAGACTCGAGGTTATTTGTCCGAAAATAAACTTAAATTAAATCAACTAACTAGTATAATTCAAAGTTATAACTATATCCAAAGGTTACACTTAAATATAAGCATAAAGCTGAAGACTGTGAACTTCTCAACGAGAAGTAGATACAAGGTTGTAAATCCACTAGGGACCGAGTTTGAAAATGCATAGCTTGATCAAAAAGACAGGGGTGCATCTAAATAACGTGTCGTTAGGACTCCAGTTCTCCACGTACTTCCCCCGTCTACTTCTATACGCACTTGAAATACACAGGAGAAGCTTGATGACTTGAAACTCAAAGTCGGTTACTTCACCGTATGCATTCACTTGAAAATGAGACTGAAAACAGGGCTAATACACTATGACGTCACGTCACGTGACTCTCCATTTCAGTATAGATAACATACGGAGATATCGCCTTGTTTGTACGTGAAAGACTAGGGATCAGCTGATATCGCCAGGCCATTTTGAACTGTTTACCCAATTCGATTCGTGTGTAATTCAAAACTGGAATGAATGAATTCAGCTGCGGTGTTCATCTGATTGCAAAACTCGAACTTTCTTAAAACCTGATTGATTATTACTTTAATACTGTATTGACAATTATAATGAAGATATTGTGTTTTGTGTTTATAGTCACTGGCCCCGTCGCTCAACAGGTCACTCAACGTACCCAGGTCCTGGTCATCACCACCACCATCACATGCTCACGTCCCCGTCCCCGCTGAGCAGCAGCAACAGCAGCACGCCATCAGCATCACCTAATCCGTCTCCCCGACCGTCGCACCGGCTGCTTCCATCCCACGGGACCGCTGCTGGTCACAACGATCCTTCGTACATACGGAAGAGTTCACTGGGCCCCGGTCACGCTAGCGGTATCAATGCTGCCGAAGGATCGTGTCAAGCTGGTCCTACTCCTCCGGGATCGCCCAATCCCTGGAGGACTCGCCTTACTACCACGATTAAGAATAGCTTTCTTGGGTCGCCTAGATTCCATAGAAGAAAACTACTTCAAGGTACTTGCTTCTAATTGCTATGTTGTAACTCGTGAAGTAAAATTAACCTTTTACATTTAACCTTTGAATCTTTAATTATACGACTTGGTTTCCAACATGAAAAAAATAATCCAACGTAACTGTATTTTTTTACGCGTTATTCGAGATTGTATTTACATGTCTAACTAACCGTTCGAGGAACGAAATAGTTTTCTGTAAGCTCTCATAATTTCTCGTTAACCTGAGTTGTACCTTGAGACCAAGGGGAGTAGACAGGTAGATAGACAGACGATAGATAGCTAGATAGACAGATAACAAGATAGGAAGATAGTAGACAGATAGATAGATAGATATATAGATATAGATAGATAGATAGATAGATAGATAGATAGATAGATAGATAGATAGATAGATAGATAGATAGATAGATAGATAGATAGATAGATAGACTTAACCGGGATTAATCGGTGGGAGCTTTTCTAGGGCATCATTTAGCTTAAAAACTTGCCTTCCGGGAAAAGAATTAGAACCTGTATCCTTGTATCGATCGGCCCTTGAATGACCGCAGGGCACTACTATTACTTTTATCTATTCTTTTCATTTCCTTATAACATCGTTCTCCATCATAATAGAAATTTGCAGCCAAAATCAAAAGACCGCAGATTAAAACCCCTGCATTTCCTCCGAACTTAATCAAATTCTTTTGTATCTTAATTCTAACTTAGATTACTTTTGCCAACTTTGATTTACTTGGTCTTGTAACACGACAGGAGATGAAGTTAGTTTAACACCCGAGTCTTCACCGGAACTAACCAAGCGATCCTGGTTCGGCACTCTAATGGGCAGCGAACGTGACGAAACTTACACCATCCTTGTCAAGGGCAAACCATTGGCTTCTGTCAAGGCAGATCTCATTCACGCGTTCCTCTCCGTAAGTAATGTGATACCCTGGGAAAAGAAAAGATCAAAGGAATAACATATTGCAAAGCCATTATTTTAATGTCCGCAGGGTGTAACAACATCGCATGCATAGATGGATTTTGTCTTTCCATATTGGCTTGTATAGTTTTGGTAATGTTTGATCAATTAAACAGTGAAATAGAAGTTGAAATACTAGTTTCACGTTCCATGCTACTAGTATGAGATTCCCGCCGCTAGATGGCGCTACAGTCATTCCACTTGACATACTATACCGAATACTCCAATGCAATTAAACACAGATTGAAGATATCATATTACGCATGAGTTCCTCACATATGGATGCATTTTTCAATGCATGTGATATCTTTCGGTATTGGTTGGTTCGAAGGTTATTTTCGGACATCCATGGCCAATTGAAGCTCTAACTGCAGTCCATTCTTCCTTAGATTGCCGACCTGAACCATAATGTATCTAGTCCCATGTCGTTCAAAGTGGAGTACCGCAGAGGTACTGCCGGTCCAGCCATGTTCCAGAGGCAAGTCAGATTCAGCGTCGATATATCGCCTATTGGACAGCACGAGATTGGCAAGGGACGAGCTGCGGAAACTGAAGTTCTCTACGCTGTTACCTTCACTCTCATAGCCGGTACAATTCCTCTTAGATAGATGGATAGATAGACGGATAGATAGATACTTAAGTTTACGTAAGGTAGTTTACAAAGACCTTGGTTCCTTAAGGCTGACGAAGATGAGTGAAAACTGATCTGACTTAACTTTTACTAGTAATTAGGCCAAGTAATATAGGAACCAAGTGATAATGAGCTAGTATTTTCCTCGACTTGATAACGCCATTATTCAGGCGGTCTTCACCTTGAGGAATCAAGTTTCTTAGCAAAGTTTGGAATCTAAAAGGGATGTTATTACTGATACTGTATCATCTTAGGAAACATCCGCCGCTTCCGTCGTCTCTGCGAGCTGATCCAGGTTCAGGTGTGCAGTCGACGCCCTCCACCCGCTTCCCCACGGGCGTCCCGCAAGTTCGCCTCCACCGAGATCAGTGAAAGCGAGAGCTGCGGGTCTGACGTTTCCGACAAGCTGTCCTTACTATCAGGTGAGAGCAGTGCCGAAAAGAGGACCGGTCCTCGCAAAGTGGTACCTGTAGCCAGCAAAGGTAGCGCCATACCTAGAAAGTCGACTTCACGGTCACCCGAGGCTCAGGTGGAACAGGTCGCTGCCAAAGTTGAACTCAGTGACAACAAGGACAACAATAACGAGAACGGCAGCAGCGTTGACAAGAATGCCGGTGCGGAGATCAAAGAAACAAGTGAAGCTGCAGACGCAGCGCGCAACGAGGCCCGGAGTTCGTCGAAGAGCAAAACCAACGCACGCGGAGACTCGACCGATGCGCTCCTCAGCGAAGAAGAAGACGAAGATAACAAAGCTTCGTAAAAGACTGTAGACTGACTCGAGCATCGCCAGTCCTTAAAGCTTGATCGATTTTACCTCAACAGTTCTGTTTAACAAACAAAAACACAAAACTTTATTTGATATATCGTTTCTGGGTTTGATTTCCTTTTTCGGTTCCCGTCTTTCATGGGTTTCCAACATTGTCCAATGTTTTGCCGTCCCGTATTTGAACGTACTTTTGATGAGTGACAAATAATGGGGATTTTTAACCTAGATAATTCTCCCGAACGGTCGCAAAAGAATCGTAAAGAAAATATTCATTTAACAGCATCGGATTTCAAGATTGTCTCACCTCTACGACGAAAGAAGGAAGCAGATCTGTAGTGCCAATGGGTCTAGTCGTGAAAATCAACTCATTTTGGACTCTTTGCTAATTTTTATGTACTTGATATTTGTTGAGCTCTCTTACACCCTCTTTACGGTAATTTTCTTGACAAAAAAACTCATTACCGATTTGTTTAGTTCACTGTCGTTGCATCACTTGTTTGTTTTCTTTTTTTTTTCTTGGTCAGTAATAAAGTCATAAGCAAAATTCAAACGGTCCTGTTCCATGTTTACTACTTTCGAGCATATATACAACTACAGGTGCCCTGATCCTTTGGTGGTGCACCCAGGGGCATATTGGCAGGTTCAACTTTGCATTTGGCGCCGGTGGCCCTTCCGAGGCGCCGGTAGCTACGGCGCCGGCCCTCGGATTTCCGTATCCAGCACGGGATACCCAGTCCGCCACTGGTGCGCCGTCAAGAGTACCGGTCACCCAACCGTTGGATCCGCCAACTTTGCCGGCCCCTGACATCGCGCTATTCCCTCGCTCCGGACCAACAGTTAGTTGTTGTCATAAAGTATAGATAGGCAAATAGATACACATATAGTACAGATGGATGGATAGACAGTTAGATAGACAGATAGTTAGATAGGTAGGTAGGTAGGTAGGTAGGTAGATAGATAGATAGATAGATGGATAGATAGATAGACAGATAGATAGATAGATAGATAGACAGACAGACAGACAGACAGACAGATAGATAGATATATAGATAGACAGACAGACAGACAGACAGACAGATATATAGATAGATAGACAGATGGATAGATATAGATAGACAGATAGACAGATAGACGGACAGATAGATAGATAGGTAGATAGGTAGATAGGTAGATAGACAGATAGACAGACAGACAGACAGACAGACAGACAGACAGACAGACAGATAGACAGATAGGCAGATTTCAGATAGATAGACAGATAGATATAGGTAGATAGGTACATGAGGCGTAACGGTAATTCACCAGGTTTTATAATAGCAACGACGGTTGAGTCTAAACTGCAACCTGAAAAAAAGTAAACAGCTACGCAACCTGGTAACCTAGATAAGAAGGAAAAGGAGCACTCACTATCTGTATTTTTTCTGCAAACAGCTACGCGCACGTACACCACTTTATGTCATGTCAACCAATTTAGTTGCATATGGTTCGAAAATATCTGTTTGTTCATCAATGACCATACTTAATTTTCTTTTTATTTACAAGCTAAATTTGTCTGTCTAAAAAGTAATAAAATAGCGCAAATATCGAAATTATGCAGATATTAAGCTCATTAATTAAATTATTTATTATAATTACACAGGAAAGATGAATAAAGAATTATAATTAGTTTTGTGACCGACGTTTACAATAACGCTTTTGTATTTTAGAGCCGGTATCTACATAAAAATGAAATAAGTTTAATTTCAATAAAGTACTTGCTTAGAGTGAATTAATCATCAATAGTAGTAGTCAACGAAAGCTTCTCAGTGTTGATTTCAAAAAGTTAAATGCATCTTATGTAATCTGAGGGGCACACAGTTATGTAACGAATAGTACAATTGCGCAACCAGCGTGCTGTTTAGCAGCAACCGCTGCAGAAAAGTTCGTCAGCTTATTTCATCCAAACAAGTAGCCACTGAAATTTATTCTCTCCATTGCCATTAGGTTCCTCTTAAATCGAATTATTTGAAACTCAAAGCCATGGCCACTTTAATCTTGAAGCGTCCGGGTGTTTTAGGTAATTTGAAATTACATTAAAAAAACACAATAACACATGTTGTAATCATATTGAAATTTTCAGGGAAGAGATCTCTAGACATCCTGAAACGGTGCTATTCTATTAGCGAGCAGTCATTTCCTAAGATAACGACTCACTACACGATTCATCCCAGAGAGAAAGATCCAAGATGGGAAGGTAAATATATAAAAAAAATAATTTAATTAAACCTTGGACATTGGTTGGATTTCTATTTATTGTTCAGGGATCGATATGGAGAGGTTTGCCGACGAGGCTGATGTTGTTATTGTTGGCGGCGGTCCCGCCGGCATGTCCGCTGCGATCCGACTCAAGCAGCTTGCCAATGAACAGGGAAAGGAGATGCGCGTTTGCCTAGTCGAGAAAGCCGCGGAGATAGGTAAATCTTTCCAAGTAAACGTTGTACAAGATAGTATTTACACGAAATTGCTCTGAAGGCGGCCATATCCTGTCAGGCGCGTGTCTCGAGCCTCACGCCTTGAACGAACTCATTCCCGACTGGAAGGAACGCGGTGCTCCGCTCCACACACCAGTTACTGAAGACAAGTTTGCGTTTTTGACTGAGAAGTATCGTATTCCGATACCCATTTTACCTGGTATTATTACTTACACAATTACTGTTCCCATGTACGTTTTCAAATAAAGCTTTATAAATCTTTATAAATTTTTAAAGGGATGCCAATGAACAACCACGGCAACGAAGTGGTCAGGTTAGGCCATGTGGTCAAGTGGCTCGGAACGCAGGCCGAAGAGCTCGGAGTCGAGATCTATCCCGGTTACGCTGCGGCAGAAGTCTTGTACCACGAAGACGGCAGCGTTAAAGGCATCGCCACTAACGATGTCGGCATCGCCAAGGACGGATCCCCAAAGGTTATCTTCAACATAAAACTTTGACTGTTTTAATTGATGCAGTGTCGAAAAACTGAACTTAATGTTTTTTTTTTTACTCGTATTAGGACAACTTTGCCCGAGGGATGGAGTTACACGCCAAATGTACAATCTTCGCTGAAGGCTGCCATGGTCACCTAGCTAAGCAACTCTACAAGAAGTTTAACCTGCGCACCGAATGTGAGCCTCAGTCGTACGCCATCGGATTGAAGGAACTGTGGGAAATCGACCCGGCAAAACATCGACCTGGTCGTGTCGAGCACACAGTTGGATGGCCGCTGGTGAATACTACTTATGTTATATATAACATATGTTCATGTACATAGTATTTAAATTACCTTACATGGGGAATATTCTGCTCAAATTATAGTTTTGTTTTAGGACAAGAACACGTATGGTGGTTCCTTCTTGTACCACGTGACCGATGAAAACAAGTCTCCGTTGGTCGCGCTCGGTCTCGTCGTCGGGCTTGATTACCAGAATCCCTATTTGAGTCCGTTTAAGGAATTCCAGCGCTGGAAGCATCACCCGTCCGTTAAGATCACTCTCGAAGGAGGCAAAAGGTTTAATTTTTTGTATTAGTGTTTTTTCGTTAAAGTCTTAAATTTTTTATTACAAAAATATAATACAAATAAAAAATTTATTTTAGATTTCATATTTCATATTTCAAGAATGTGAACTTTTTAAATACGTAAATTGAAGGACTTTTTCCCTGTAAATTTAAAATCAGCTCAAGAATTAATAGACAATAATGATTACGTTTATAATTAGTTAAAAAAAATGACGTTCGTTTAGATAATTCGTGATTTTTTAATTTTCCAACTTTTTCGTTTATAATTTTGAAATTGAATTAAATATTTAATCATTGAGATTCGTTTTAAAATGGGGTGACGATTTGTACGCAACAGGATTGCTTACGGCGCCCGTGCTCTGAACGAAGGTGGATTCCAGAGTTTACCGAAGTTAACTTTCCCCGGTGGCTGTTTAGTGGGCTGTTCTCCCGGTTTCATGAACGTGCCGAAGATCAAGGGAACGCACAACGCCATGAAGAGTGCCATGCTGGCTGCTGAGAGCATTTTCGATACTATCCACGGCGAAGAGAAACAGGATACTCTAGGTAATATTGGTTTTCTACGACAAAATTCAACAGCCAATATGCTATTAACTTATTGATTATCTTATTAACTTGTTAATTAACAACTATTTCAGTTAAGATACTGTTAACACTAATTCATTATTATCCATTTTGTTAAGCTACGGTCAGTATTAATTTGATGATTTATTTACTGTTAAATTATAAATTATAAAATGAAACCTATTAGTGTCTTGGAATCTGATCAAGAATCGTTCTCAGAATATTGACGTCTGGTCAAGAATCTTTTCCGGAATCCTGAAATCTGATCAAGCATCGTTCTCAGAATCTTGACGTCTGGTCGAGAATCTTTTCCAGAATCTTGCAATCTGGTCAAGAATCTTTTCCGGAATCTTGCAATCTGATCAAGAATCGTTTTCAGAATCTTGAAATCTGATCAAGGATCGTTCTCAGAATCTTGAAATCTGGTCACGAATTTTTGCCAGGATCTTGAAATTTGGTCAAGAATCGTTCTCAGAATCTGGAAATCTGGTCAATCATAGAAACTTGCAATCTGGTCTTAAATAGTACAGTTTTTATGTAAGATGATTTATGTAGTTATTTAATTTTGCAATTTGCAGGAATCATTAATTGCAATTGGTATTAGTTTAGTGATTTAATTGCTGTTAATTAAACGTATTTGTATTCATAGTACAATTTTCAGTAAAGAATGAGTTACGTAATAACTTGACTTAACTAGGATTTTTTCCCATAAATTGTAACTAGTATCAGTTCATTCATCTAATTGCCTGTCAAGTTAAATATATTGGAATTTACTGAACAGTTTTTTCATTGAAGAATCAACTTGGTATAAATTTAATTTTTCTGTGCAATTCTGCAGGTATCAATCCCAAGGTTTACGAAGATCGAATCCGCCAATCCTGGGTCTGGGATGAATTGAAAAGCGTCCGCAATGTGAGGCCATCCTTCCATAGCCGTTTGGGTCTCTACGGCGGTCTGGTTTACACGGGCGTATTCTACCTGCTGGGCAAGGGCAAAGAGCCCTGGACCTTCTCCCACGGAGGTAAATTCTGGTTCTTATCCTAATAACAGCTTTTTTTTATTCGAGGATCAATTGTTCATTATCAGTTGAACCTTTTTAACAAGTTGTTTAATTTGATGTATTGTTAATTAAATGAATGAATGACTTTTGATGGTATCATAAATATTGACAGGCGCTGACTACAAGAAACTGAAACCGGCTGCCGAATGCCAGCCCATCGACTACCCTAAACCGGACGGTGTCATCAGCTTCGACCTGCTGACCTCGGTCGCGCTCACGGGAACCAATCACGAAGCTGACCAGCCTCCGCATTTGACTCTCCAAGACGATACTGTGCCAGTCAAGAGAAACCATGCCGTTTTCAATGGACCAGAGGGCCGTTTCTGTCCCGCAGGTGCGTATCTTAATCATCACCGTTTTACGATTGATATCTACGTAAACCATATATGTCTGTATCTATCTGTCTATCTATCTATCTAGTTTGATAGATTTGAAACTGACATGAATCATACCCGACTATTGAATGGTCACAACTGTAGATCTGTATACCTGTCTTTTAATCATCTATCTATCTGTATGAATACAATAATACTACATTGAATGAATAGTAATGGAATTTGTTGACCATTTTGCAGGAGTGTACGAATACGTGCCGACCGAGGACGGCAAGGGAGTCAAGTTTCAGATCAGCGCTCAAAACTGCATTCACTGCAAGACTTGCGACATCAAGGATCCCAGCCAGAATATCAATTGGGTGGTGCCCGAAGGCGGTGGTGGCCCTGCCTACGATGGCATGTGAGTCGACACGACGTGTATAAAAACGACGAGGAAAAAAACACTACAAATGCGATCAATGCAATGCAAAGTTTTATTCAAAATTAGACGATTTTTATGCTAAAACTCAACGTGGGGGTTAATTTTGTTCCGTTGACAATACACCATCTTTCAAATCGGAAAAAAAATCATAATGTGAAATCGACAAGATGCATCACGTTTCGAGAAACTGATTTGTATTCCCATAAAATACTTCCAATTAAAATTTAATAAACGATACAACGTAAAGAGAAAACAAATATTAATGGAAAAAAATTAAGTGCCATTAAAAAACAAGAGCCACCTTTGAAGGAAGGAAGGGAGGAGGAGAGAAAACTAAATAAAAACAAAAACAAGGTAAATAATAGCTTTTTTTTTAGCTCGTGAATGTTATACCGTTTTGCTCTAGCGATGAGAAGCACCAAGACAAGGGCTAATGTTTCAGAGCAAAAACAAGACAAAAAATGATCAAATGACGACAACTTGTGTTTAACAAGAGGGCGGGGTGATTTTATAAAGTATACGAGAGCGACAGGATTCACATGTCCCGCCCCCCCGCGCCGCCGGATCTTCAAGTAGACCCCACCAGAGGAGAGGTGGTCAAGGAAAAAAATTCGACTTTTTCATTTTCTACACTTAAGATATAACGGCCTGGATAAAGAATGTCGCACGCAAACTCTGGGGGGTAATGACAAGATAATGAAAACGAGAACTGGTTTTTAAAAAAAAATTTAAAGTTTAGACGACGACGACATCAATGCGTCTCCAGTTAGGCAGTTAGCAGGGTGATCGCGTGCACGGATTTTTTTTCCTTGGAGGCGGTTAAATTCCTTCTGGGAGTGTTTTTTAAGAAAGGGATAAGATCGATCACCTTTGCTGGGTCCTTTTCTAGTTCAGTTGGTTTCATTCTTCTTGTTGGCCCAAAAGAAAAGGTATTCTGGGACAGTCTGTCGTGAAAAGAGATTCGCCAAGAAGCTGAGAGGGAAGATCACAGACAAGTCCAAACAAGAGGGAAACCCAAGGAATATAACGTTGTTGGATGTTGCAGAGAGGCTCTTCTCCTATCACAGGCCAAGAGTTAATGACTTGTTCCGTGAAATACTTGTTTTTGTTTCCCTCCCCTCGATAGCCAAAGGGGGGAGGGCACAGGATCAGAAGACAGTGGGGGGGGGAAAGGCTGGTCTTGGTCCGAGTTTTTGCTTGGTTAAAAAAACGTATGCTTCTCTCGCAGCCAACACGAAAGGAACATCGTAGTAGTAAACCGCTGCAAATTAAAAAAAGGAAAAAAAAAAAAGGAAAACTGGAAATAACAGTAAACAGCACAGCTGACTAGCGCGCGGGAAATATCAGCATAGGAGAGAATCCTGTTGTTGTTTTCTTGTGTTTTAATACCTGAAAACGATAATTTCAACATTGAATCATCCAACGTTGAATCGGTTTTTACAAGAATTTAAAGGTACCGATTAGGAAGAGAGCTGAAGCTGGAGCTGGGCCAAAGATGGAGTCTGGGCGTAGCGATAGACGTAGAGGCGATAGTCCTTGCTGGCCATAACCACAGAGTCGTCGTCGAGGAGGGCGACATCGAAACACTGGGCGTGTTTCACTTTCGACTCCTGGGCCGAGACGAGCTGTCCGTCCTGAGTGAAGACGGTAATGTTGAAATTGTTGTGGTTGTCGGCGATGAGAATGTCTCCGGCAGCGTTGATCCCGACACCGATGGGGTAGTTGGTGAGTCCTTCCCCTCCGATCTGACGCAGAAAGCTGCCCTCGTAGTTGAAGACCTTGACGCAGTGGGCGCGGTTGTCCGAAATGAAAATCTCCTGCTTGTCGTTGACCACCACGCCGTTGGGGAACTCGAGATACTTGGAGCAGCCAAACTTGTGGAGAACGTTGCCCATTTGATCGAAGATGATGACGCGCATCACCTGCAATGGATTTCGACTCGTTTTTATCCACCAATTCAATTGTTTTGTTAATCACAGATAAATTTAGTTTCATTTGCAAGTCATTACCGAGTTGATCAAGCTATAAAATTGAAAAAATTAAACCCTTCACGTGTTATTGATTCGATTAAATTTATAAACGGTAAATATATTATTATCTATAAAATTACGCGTTTTAATCAGTCTGAATATTAAACCTGAATTTAAAAATATCACAAGTTGATTCCAACAGTAGAAATATCGATTTGTGTTCAAGTACCGAACTATAACTCGAATATTATATTTTAAATTACTGTTCATTGCCAATCTTTATTATTTGAATATAATGATAATTTATATTTAAGTTTGAAAAATTAGCCAATTAATTTTGCGGTTAGAATTTAAGATCCTTTTGAATGCAGATACACTGATTATATTAATCAACTAAATTAAATTAACTCCTTAATGTACTATATTATTACTTTTGCTAGAAACAAGTTTCGCATCAACTTTTGATTCCTTCAATAATGACAATTAAATAAAATATAATTAAATTATTAATGCGTGGCATAAAGACAAAATATCGAACCTTGCACTCGACGACGATGATGCGTCCCTTGTTGTCGACAGTCACTCCGCGGGGGTGCTGGAGAACGTTGGCGCCAAATTTGCGGACAAATTGACCGTACTGGTTGTAAATCTGAATCTGATGCGTCGGCGACCTCTCAGTGACGACAATATCTCCGGTGCTGGGAACGACAGCCACGCGGTTCGGGTAGAGCAGCTGCCCGTCGCGCTTTCCGCACTCTCCAAACTGGAACTTGAAACGGCCATCCTTGTCAAAGATCTGAATCCGATGGTTATTGGTATCGGCGACAATGATATCGTTCTGCGCGTTGACCGTCACGCCCGACGGCTCGGTAAACTGACCCTCCATGACGCCGAACTCTCCAAACCTGCAGTGGTAGACCATCTTGGAGCGCTTAATCTGCGACGAGCGCAGCGGGAAGAGCGAATTTCCGCCGGACGTCTTCGATACATCGTACGGTGCGGCAGCCTCGGTCGGGTCCAGAATCGACGACGCCGTCGAAGTGAGACCAAAAGTGTCAAATCCCGAAGTGTTGTTCCACGCTGACGGGCCAAAACTCGGCGTAACGCCAATCTCGTTGACACCTAGACCAAACGAGTTGGTGCTGTAGCGCCTGGGTAAGAAGTTCGGTTCGAAACCCGTGTTGAATCCGGCGCTGGCGAAGCTGCTGAAGGTACCCAGGTTAGCGGAAGGGCGAGCAATGGGCGGCTGCTTAGGAACTGTGCTGTACAGAGAGCTGGACGAGGAGCGAATGCTCCCAAACGTGTCCTTAACTGTGGTCTGGATTACTTTAGGGTTGCTGTTGAACTCGACATCGGAGAAGTTGACGCTCGACTGGTTAAAGGCATTCAGGGCGCCCAGTTTCGAGTCGAGGGCCTTTTTGAAGAGGGCCATCTCCACGGGATTTGACTCCCTGGCCAGGTGTTCGACAAAGTCGCAGGTGCGGTTAATGCGTTCGGCGATGCGGTGGGATTTGTTGTCCATCTCGCGAAGGTAGATCTTGCGGGCCGTGAAGATGCTTTCCGCCTCCCTCAGCAGCTCCTCGCGACGCTCCTCCAGGGCTGCGACATACCTGTGGTAAGTTTCGTTGATATCTAGCTGCAGCTTGTGCAGCTGGCTGCCCATCCGTTTGGCAGCCGAGTCAGACTTGCGCAGCACCGACAGCAGTTCAGCAGCTTTATCGCGGGCATCGTTAATGGAGCAGGTGACCTGGATACCCAGGCGCTGGGCAGCTTCTCCGAGGGATTCGACATCGTGGGCGGGTCCATTGTGATCCTGCAGCAGGCAGTGAGTGCACGTCGGTGCGGTGCACGAGTGGCAGTATAGAGTGAGCGGCTCTCCACTGTGCTGCTGACAGTACAAGTTGGCTGGGCGTTCGCAGGAAAGCTGCTCCAAAGTCAAAAGTCGGTGCTCCTCGTAGGTCTGATTCAGCTGGTGGGCGACGACGCAGCACGGGCAGAGGAAGTTCATACAGTCGACGCATTTAGCCACGACGGGATTCGAGTCCAGAGTCCTGCAGCCAGAACACGAGGGAGCGTTGAAGCTGCTCAGATCTGCACTCGACGGATCGGACGTCAGCAGCCCGTCGCTCTTGCAGACCGGGCATGCGGTGCTGCCTTCGAGCTGCTGCTTATCCCAGCAGTTCTGACACAGGGCGTGAAGACAGGCGAGCACCTTGGGTAGAATGGAAATCGAGTCGCCCGTTCCGCAGGTGACGCATTTGGTCGCCAGGCCTGGACTGGAGACGCCGCTGCTGCTGCCGCTGCTCGAGTTGCAGCCGACCGTTTCACTGCTGAATTTTCTTCTGTTCTGAGAGTCCTGCAATCAAACCACGTCAAAGATGATTTAGATATTATAAATTAATAGTACACTTTGTATAAGAAAATTCTAATTAACTTTATTCACGTATGAATGTATTATTCGATTACCATATGATCGAAGACGAAACTGTCAATAAAATTATCAGAATGATAGAAAACTGTTAAACAGCAATAGAACCCTAATAACCAACTTAACTGAGTTACCTTACAGCTAAAAGATTATATAATCATTAAATCTGAGTACAAGTTAATAAACCTGCTGAATAACTCCCTCAAACAATAATTATATAAACTATGATAAAATCTTCACAGAATCCTAAAATAATATCTTAACACTCCCCAAATTTAACTTGATTAACTAAAAAATTTTAACTCGGAGATACACCATATTTAAGTTTAAATTAATTAAATTACCATCAGTAACATCACCAGAATAACAATATCCCAATGTCACATAAACCCTTTCAATAATTCAATTATCCCAAATAATTAATACCTGATTCACATTAAAATCAATAATAAATAATACAAAACTATTAAATACATTATCCTATTGATAATTTACAATTTAAAATTAAATTCTTGGATTACCTTATCGGTTTGGCCTCCAAACGAGGGTTCCCTATCAAACGCGTTGAAGTACAGGCTAAAAGACGACTTGTTCAAAAGCGGCGAGCGCGAATAACCCAGCGCGTTCCTGGAGCCGGAAAACGTGGTACGATCATCCTCGCCGAATCCCACCAAAGGTCCCAGCGCCATTTCCAGGGCTAAAAGCGGGTTCTCCAGAGGGTCCGAAATCGATCCCAGCGGTGAATTACTCATCGATTCCAGCGACGACGGACTGGGTGAAGACATCCTCTCCGTTCGTTTTTTTTCTTCTCTTTCACCAGTTCGATGATAATCCTTCCAGTTGATCTGCACACACCAGCACAACACCCAAAGAGGAGAGTTAAATGTCAAACTATTCAACAATCATGGAATACAAGACGAACGAAACAACATTTGCACCATGGGACATCCAGCACGGACAACGTTTCCCAGTACTATGGCTCTAACCATCTGGGAGCGAAACAAGAAAATACCAACAAAAACTTTCTCCGTGGCTGAAGACTTTCACTACGAGGAAACGCACTGGAGAAAAAAATAAATAAGATAACCGCGCTCGGCAGGCGAGCAGAACACAAGCCAGAGGAAAAGGAATGGAAAGAGAAAACTGTCATAGAAAGTAGGCCGTGAACTTTTTTTGTTCTGCCAGTCGCAGTTACGAAGCCAAAGTGACTATCGCAGCTTTCCCAAACTTACAAACTTCGCTATCTACCGAATATCGCATCAAAATTCAGATTAAAATTCAACCAAATTACCATCACGATTGAATGAATTAGTAGGAAAAACAAAAGGCAACCCCGTTAAAAAAGGTAGCGGGATATTCCGTACGGGGAAACGGGTTTCATTTCATCTTCAGTCGTTAACGTGACACATTGGTATCAATTGAAACAATCCCTTTCTCTTTGGAAGACATTGCGAATTCCGTTAAAACGACTGGGGAAAATTAAGACTCGTACAGTCGACCACATAACAGAGGGGCACTGCACAAGATAAAATCGCTTGTATCTCGTACAGCTTTGCCTTTATAGCAATGCAAATTTACTTAAAATATCACCTTATGCACTAGAAGCCAACTGTCAATTTCCAAATGATTCAAGCGAATAGTTTTGCTAATATTAAATTAATAGTTTTACCCTTAGAAAAATGAAAATTTAACTGAAACATCATCTTACGTATTAGAAGCTAACTGTGAATTTTCATCCGATTCAGGCGAATAGTTGTGCTAATAATAAATGTCAAAGTTTGGAGCGGCGACGGGGATGGAATGTACGATAGGAGATCGTCCTAGATCGAGAGCTTGGTCACGACGTGGACAGATGAAAGCGACAAAGGAGAAAGCAGGCGCCCCTTTTTGGACAATGACCCCCTTAGCGTTTCAAGCATCGCCAACAAGTTTTCACTTTGATGGTAGCTAACTGGTAATCAGGCTGATCAACACGTTTGCTTTTCACCCTTTTACTAAATTTACAATTTGAAAAAAACGCCTGAATTTCTGTTCATTTTCCAGAAATTAGACTATAGCGGTGGTACCGCAGGATGTCATCACGTCAACGCGTGTTGACCCAGATGAATTGTCGATTAATCGGGGCCAATTACGAGTGCAAATTACCCGCACCTATCGAGTGTGACGATTCTTTTTGATTCAGCGAGTTGACCGCAAAACCTTTCACTCTCGCGCGCCTCATAATAAACAACCCAATGACCTGCTTTTCCCTTCGTAGCTTCAATGCAAACACTTTCTAATCCAGTGGAGAGTATTTTCTTTTGTGAAATAAAAACTATTTACTTCACCTAGACGAACCTCTTGTGTTCTATTTTACTCGGAAGATTCAAAAGCCACGAGGTGATACACAGGGTGACGAAACTAGGTTCGCCCCCCCCCTTGGTGCCCTCCTACCCGATTCAGCATGGTTCTCAAACATCTTTTGCTTTCATTTCAAGAATTAGAAAGTAGAGAACAACTTACCTTCACTGAGAATTGAAGTTTGGTTCGGTTAAAGTTATACGACGGGTGGAGGCGGATTCTTGTTTTACTTTTAAAAAATCAGGCCAGTTGAAGTAGAAATTGTTAAAGTCTCTAGTGAGAAAAAACTTTCATTTCTGGGCACCGCAGTGAGAGGAGGGTGGGTTTCGCCTTTCTTCCGTGACGTCTTGCCGGCGAATGACTGGAAACGAGGGCAAACGGCGAAAGCGAACAACAGATAGCAATCAGACGACGGCGGCCAGAAGAAAGTGGCGCCCAATCTGAAAATCCAAGTCTCGCAGCGCCACCTGGTGGCAGAATTTGGAACTACGTCCTCATTTTTGAAAATTCTTTTTCATGTTGTTGTTTTTTCCCTACTTTTTTAAGTGGTATTTTTGGTATTCAAGTTTTCTCTAATTATTTTGATAATTATATATTTGATTAATTAAGTTTATAATTTAGTTTACTTGTCGCATATTACATCTTAATACCAATTTGATATTCCCGATGAACATAAAAAATCAAGTGCAACGATCTTCTGTCGATGTCGATATTTGAAACAGGAAGTAGTTTGTTCTATTAACATTATCCAGTAATCTAACTAGAACCAATTCTTCATATTAAATAATTAACCTCTTTAATAATAATCTCAAACATTTCTGACCTCTGACCACAAACCTGCTCCGTTTCGAGCTTGTTATTTTATTTTCTGTCGTCATAACCCAGGTAACGGTTAGAATAATTACATCTGTCAGATAAGCACACACAGTCAAAAGCAGTATTAATATCCAACTTTAAAGCTAATATTATCTTTCATACAAATGAAAAGTTATGTTTACAACATGATGACACATCCGCTGATATATAGCAAATCGCAAAAAAAACCATCTACTGTATTCAACCGAAACATGTCACAAATAACAATCCTTTATGAATAAATAGAATGATATAATAAAGCAAGATTATAATCATATTTTGCATTCAAGTTAATCGTTGCAAAGTTATAGGTGATGTGCTTTTCACGGTCAGGAAGAACCGTCCCTCTTGGCGTGGCTCATACGTCGACGGGACAATCTGATATTGTCCAGCCGGAACTCCATCCAGTTCCACGACGACGAACCCAGACCTGCGATAGAACGATTTAAAGTTAAAATATTTCATTTCAGTTTTAAATTCACCTAACAGTAGACTCACCTAAAGGCGCCAGACGTTTTCCGACTAAACGGGCAAGTCTCCTGGTCGTTCAGCAAACTGGTGCAAGTGACATCGAAGCCGATCTGGTATTCTTTGGGTCCCTTCAGTTCGATAACAAGTTGCGTGCTGGAGTTTTTCACCGTTAATTGGTAGCGCGGGTTGTTGCGGTAGGTATCGCGGTGATTGGTACATCCGCCGGCTGTGATACCCTTCCAGCTACCGTTTCTCTCCTGTAACGAGTTTAACGAGATTTCAATAATTCAAAGTAAAGGAATATGTATATTACTCTAGTTTGACTATTATAATTACAATTCAGATTACATTATTATTATTATATTGTTATTTGTTTCATATCATTATAATAACACAGTATTTCTAATAACTATGATGTAATATACGTAATATGAATAATTATGTCTAGTATTCAATAATCAAAAAGTAGGTAAAATATCCAGGCTTTGTTCCGAAATATCGATATCGATATCAAAATGTCGATATATCGACCTTTATACGAGCGATAATATCGTATCGGTATCGTATGGAAGAAAAATATTAAAGCTTCGATGTTTTTTCCTCAAAACGATATACTGTACCGAAAATATCGATACGACGTGAAAAAATATCGTTTTTTTCTCGACATTTCCCCCCTTCCTCCCCTTTTTCCCCTACCAGTTGGTAAAAGGCTTTTAGCGCGAAATGGCGAAGAAACAATTTTGAGGCTGTTGATAACTTGTTGATATCCGTCCGTTTGAAAATGTTTTTCTGTAAGGGAGCATTTAATAGAGAGCGGTCCGGCAAAATCCAATGATTGCTTCATGGTTAATATTGAATTATGACCGCATCGATACAAATATCGATACCAAAGTGTCTTCGATATATCGTATCGAAGAATTGTTGATAAGGTTTGATATATCGAGGCGTGGATTTTTTTTATGGAAACGATATATCGTATCGAAAATATCGATACAGGAAAAAAGGTGTGTCAAACAACCCTGGATCTATCGTATTAAATCATTAATTTATATATATACATGTATGTGTAATTTGAATAATTAAAATGTTTTGCGTAGAAAATATACCTTAATGTTATATTTATTACTAATTATATTACTTAGTTAATCAATATTACTTCTTGATATCAACTGCAGCATGGTATTCGTAATAAATATGATCTATCTTCCTAATAGGACCAATTATATGATATTGCATACATGAAAACACCTTCTGTTACAATGCCAGGCATAATTATTATTACATCAGATTATTTATTAACTAGTATTGATCACTCTTAATATTGTAATACATTATAGTCAGAGATAGATGCGGTATCTGACTATCTATGTATCTATCTATCTAACTATCTAACTATCTAACTATCTATCCTATCTTTTTTTCTATTGGGCCTACTCATGACTGAGTTGCCCTGTGTATCTTTAAAACCGTTTGACTATCTATCCATCTAGCTATCTACCTATCTATCTATCTATCTATCTCTATCTGTATATCTATCTATCTGTTCATCTATCTGTCTACCTACCAATCTATCTCTTTATCTACCTATCTATCTATCTACCTATCTATCTCTATCAATCTATATGTCTATCTATCTATCTATCTATCTATCTATCTATCTATTTATCTACCTACCTACACACGTACCTATCTATCTGTCTGTCTATCCAGCTTTTTATATTTGGAAATTTGTATACTTGTTTAAATTTTTGACCGAATATGTGATGTCATATATATATATATATATATATATATGAAAATACCTCTTCTTTGTAAGTGTACGGGTTAGGGATCTTCTTCAGTTCAAAGGGACACGTCGAGTACACACGCAGCGTATAGTAAATCGTGTTGAGCTTCTCATACTGCGAGACGACCAAAGTATACCGCTGAATCCCCTCCCTTGACTGGACAATCTTGCATAAGTAGTGCGGGCTATTGATGCGGACTCCATCAATATAAGGCTTCGGATCGACTAAACGAATTTGAAAAAAAATGAATTTACTTTATGACTACACGTATCTTAATTAGATGATAATTTTGATTATAATATATATAATATTTACGTGTGATGTCATATGCATATATATTTCTAAGATACAATATTATAATATATAACTGCACATTATTATAATATATTTAATAGAGCACATGGGTAATAGACGCGTTTGCCATCGTTGGTATACACCAGCACGGCTATATACTCTCGGTTCTCGCGGAAATCCTCAATCTCGGTAATGTGCCTGGAAAGAAGGATCCACACGGCCGATGATCCTGGACTTCTCACCTCCAGACTGTACTGCGGATTCTCTCCAATGTTGTACAGATCGCGAACAGGGCCGGTGGTCGAAGTCCACATCCTGTGGGAGGCAAATGAACAGAAAAGGTTAAAGTTTGAATTAACTGTATTCAGGGGGGTGCTAAGATGATGATGAAAAACGTACTGATGTGTGCAGAAAGTATAGGTAAACAAAGCCGGGTTCCAGTTGAGGTAAGCGACGTCAAAGAATTGGCAGAGACTCTCGTAGTCGATCCAGAAGACTCCGTTATCGAAGGCGGCCGCACTCTGCGGATCAAAATTTAGTTGTTTCCTTAAATCCTCGGTCCAGTTCTTGGTGTCCAGTTCGGAGAACCGGCCGCGCCACCTCACGTGCGACCAGGGATTTTTCAACATGAATAACTTCAAACCCTGTTGAATGGAACAATGTGTCAACAGAGTTCTACATCTTGCCACTGAACTGAACCTAATCATACGGTTGCTTTCGAACTTGTGAATTAAAACAACTGCTGCTTTAAGAGTATGAATAGTACGTAAGAGTATTTCATGGAAACTATTTGAAAATTTATTTAAATGAATAACCGACTACAAGAAATAACATTTGGTCTATCAGCATTACATTATCAATTAAACATTGCGATACGCCGTTTGAACCTAATCAATCTAAAGTAGTTAAGCTGACTATTGTTTTATTTGCCACTGACAACCCACACCTACGCTGAGCGGAACAACGCGCCAGGGAAACGTTATATCTAGCTTAGGGATGTCAAGTGACTCGACTCGACTTGGAATCGACTTTTTGAGTCGACTCGACTCGGTCCTTTGCGTTAAATGACCCGACTCGATTCGTGATTTCACAAGTCGACTAGATTTGAATCGACTTGTAGACTAAAGTCGGCCTAATGGACTCGACTCGACTCATTGTTGGATTGCGTATCATCGGACTTTGACTCGACTCGACTCGGGCACAAGTCGAGTCGAGTCGTTGATATCACTAATCTACCTACTTGGAAGATCCTAGTTATACGGTTACTACGAACTCAAATATAAGATTATATAACAATTATTGCACTTGAGTTAAGGGGTGTATTACCACTTATATATTCTTACTAAGTGTACTATACTTCGTACTAAATCAAGTTAATATTAATTATAATTAGTAAACCAACTACAGGGTAAACAGTGACCTATAATCTCCTAGATTATTACTCAATTAGGTACACATTATTAATTTAACATAACAACAATTTGTATTAATGTGTAATGTAATTAATCGTAAACAGTAATCCGCCTTTCATCATAGATGCAGACAGCGGGAAAGACGGTGGATCTTATAGTCGAATTCCTATTCTGTTACCTTAATTTCTCTCACATCCAGCATTGCATAAGCGTGAGCCGATACTAGACCCGTCCTATCAGCTTCAGCATCGCTCATTTCACCCGTTGCCATGGTAACGAGGACGTCTCCCTTGTGGAAGCGGTCGTTCAGCTTCTTGAAAAGCGCATTCCTGTCCAGTTCCGGACTCGATTTGAGCGAAACTCGTTCGGGAATCCAACCGGTTAAGGCGTGCAGATCGATGTTCTATTTTCAGAGAGAAAAAAAAACATTTTTATATTTTAATAATATAATAATCAATATAATTATATCAATCAGAACAGATAATCAACAATGCGCAAATTTTAATACAATAGAAAATTAGCAATAGTTAATTCTATAAAACTAGAATAATAAACAATTGCGTAAGCCTTCGACAACGTACGACGTCAGACCTTAATAGAGAAGCAAGCTACGATCCGTAATGCCCAGTCAATATGGGATCCTTCCGGTGGAAAACCAAATGAAAATTAAGCGACTCCGACATGCTCTTAAAGTTCTACACGAGACATCCATTGTAACTGCAGAATCGAACGCAACTCGTCAACAACAACAACACAAACGCTACCGATCGCCGCTGAGTTGCGTGTTTTAGGAAACACAGCAGACATGTCATCTGTCGTCAATTCCGTCAAATTTCAGGACCTCAGGAAACTCCACTATGGACAGAAGACAACTCCAATATTAGAATAAGAATCCTTCCAACAAAAGAAGAAGCAATCTTGTTCTGTGAAGTAATAATCGCCTCAAGACCGGCATTTACTGTTCACCGACGCAGCCAAATCTACGGGGAACCTGGGCATTGAACCTTCTATTGCCCTTTGGTTAACGAAAAAAGACAAAATCTAGTTAAAAAGGTTAAGGTCCTTGTCTCTGACGACATGCCTAGTCAATCCTGTCCTATTCATTGAAACGGTTGTGCTCCTTCCGAGCTATAGTGTCCGTTTTTTTAACTCCCCCCAAAAAAGGGTAGTTAAATGCACCAAGTACATATATCGGAGGCAAACGCCGAGAATAAACAAAAGAAAATAAAAATAAATGCGTACATTTTATAAAGAAAAATTAATGATATAAAAATCCATTAAAATGAATAGTAAACAATGCGTAAATTTTTATAAAATAGGAAAAATAGTAATGATTAATCTGATAAAAATAGAACTAAATAAAACACATAAATTTAAAACTTTACATATATTTTCTAAACTTTTAAAACACATGTTTACTTCAATTTAATGAAATATATTGGTACTGTTAGGATAAGAGAGATGTAAAACTTCTTACACTGTTGGAACCTGGGAAATCGTAACCTCCCATGACTTTCATGTACGCCTTCTCCAGCAAGGAAACCCACAGCTCCGTTTTATTGGCCGAATAGGAACAGAGCAGCTCGGTATGGCGCCCAAGAGGCAGAAAATCATCGATGATCACTTTACGCGCCACTCCGTTGATCCTCAGCTTGATCATGTACTTGCCGCACGGGTTGTGAATCGGGTCTCCGTTTCCATTCTGTGGGTAAATTATGTTAGTGATAAGGCGCTTGCGAAACCGCTTTTCAAACTGGGCTGAAACCGCCAGGGAGGCGACAAAGGAACAGTCGGATACAATAGTCTGTTTGATAGTAAAACAATCGATGCTGTGGATAATCTTCGGCTCCGACATGAATTCCTCGGGACGGGACCACGACGAAAAGAGCTTGGTTTGCTTCGGGGAGAGCGATAGCTTGCCGTGCTTGTCAGAAAAGGGCAACGGAAAGGCGAACTTCTCCTGTAGATCACCCTTCATGAAGGGTAGATACTCACGTCCATTTATGAGTGACGTCATCGCGAGCACACGTTTCTCCTCCTCGGTGTAGCTCTGAAGGCCTGAGACTTTGAGCGGGACACTGGAGGGCGGCTCCGCAGCTCCGATGCTGGACCTGCTTCTGTCCTTGATATCGAGTTTGCCTAACCTCGGGCCAACAACAATGTCGGCTACATGGTTGCTAGATGCGGCCTTCGAATCCAGATTCTTCTTCCCGTCGTTGATTCCTTTCAGCGTCTCGGCCCGGTCCAGGGCTTCGTGAGCTATTTTCCTCAGTTTCTCCTGCACCGATGGGTTGTTGGTGCTTTTCAACTTGAAAAAAAAAAATCCATAATCAATTATGTTAAAAAAACATCTTGTGAGGAAAACAGGATTTCGTAAGCAGTAAACGTCAGGATTGACTAGCTGGGTTGACACATTTGATTGACATTTAAATAACTTACTGCAGACGAGCAAAGTTCAACAGCCTGGATATAGAACTCGATAGCTTCTTTGACACTCCCTTTCTCGTCGGCATCCAACGCTTGCACGATGAGGAAATTCGCCCTGTCCAAATTGCATTTCTCGGCAGATTTCAGAGAGGAACGATCGGGATTGACAGCAACGGCTAAGAAACACATGCTTAAACTGTAAATCTTCAAAAGACGGTGTCATATAACGTACCCGAGCTCCTCAAAACTTTGGCCCGTTCGCGATATTCGGCCGCCTTGTGATGCCAGCTCTGCGGCATGTCGGGCATGGCAGTCAGCAGCCGTTCTAGACATGCTGCCGCTTGATCGTAGAAATACGCTGCTCCTTCTTTTTCGCCCTGTTTATCGAATATGACAGCTCGTTTTGCTAGATCTATAGCGTACGGAACTGAGTCGGGTGGAGCTGAATTTGAATCCATTCTATTCTTACGAAATTGAAAAATAGGTGTTTTCAACCTTATTAAAACATCGTCTAGTACATGAACAACCAAATTATCTAATAGTAATTAACTGTTGTGGATGTTAAGGCCAGCTACAGTTAATTTGAAACGAATAAAAACAAATGAAAAGCAAGTGTCGAAATCATCTAATGATTCAGATTCAAGGTTCCTGTATTTCTGCACTTTGTTTACATCGCAAGTAGCGGCATCTAACGGTAGTTTTCAGAACTACTGGATGCGAAAAACGCATTCCTAAGTTTTGTTCATTACTATCTTTAGTCGTACGGGATATATTAGAGAGTTAATTAAACGCATAAATAAATATAATAATTTAGCTTTTGTAATAATAATAACAAAGTAACAAGAATAACATGGGTTAAAATTTTTTGGCGTCGTTCACCCATGCTGTCAGAATGTACGGAAACGACCGAGTTAGGAAACGATCAAACAGTACGAATCAATTCTAGTACATGAGTATTAGTTAAGAATTATTACTAGTATTAACTAATATCATCATTACAGCATTAGTTAGAACATGAGTTACACATTGTTAGTACTTCTTCGACTCGGTAAACCAAAGTACATTACAAAGCCAGTGAAGGCGACCTTTGTTTTTCAGCTTTTCTTAGTCGTTACTTGATATCGTTAAATATAAATCTTATGTGAAAATCCACGCTAGGTTTAAGACGTCAAACTCACAGGTGTAACGCATGCAAGTTTGAATTTATACTTACAGTTTAGTTCCAGGTAATTTTACGTATTCTGTTAACTGTCAAAGTTGGAAAATTAAGTAGTTAATGAAAATTAAAGCTGATCAAATGACAATACCAGCCGTAGTTTAGGCCTAGTTATACATCGAGCCTATAGTAGCAGATGTCCTATTTGGGTTCTACATCAAATCAGTGTCTAACCGAAAGATATCGCCGTCATAAAACCGTCAAAATTTATGACATGAAAGCGCAATTCGTTTGGAAGTTACACACAGGTAACCACGGGCGGCCTTTATGGCGGCAATTAGGTTTGGCGATAGATAATAGATAATTGGTTGTGACAGCCTTCTCGTAGAATGGCGGTAAGCGGGCTTTCGTGAGCGAAAGTTAGCCAGTCTTGCGTCCAGATTCGAACCGACAACTTGTTTCCAAGTGCAGGGGCATGGATTCTGATAGCATATGACACGTGTAAGATACTATTTCGTATTAATGTCTAATTGACTACATATAGAACAGCCTTGATTAACTGTGAGCAATGGCCAACACGAAGAAGTCTAATTGGGAAGTTATAGAACGTTTCCAAACGTCTGGCTTAAATGCAACAACGGCTTCCAAAGATGTGCACGTTCAGGTTAGTTTGTCTATTTCATATAGAACTGATTATCCAGCAGTATATGTCTTAAGTATCCTTAGAGCTAACTCACGATATAAGATCACTGAAGCAAGTTTTATCATATAAGAATATATAGGATTGAGAACTCAATCTCAGTTAAGTTACGAATTGCATCTGCAGGAAACACAGGCTCCGCAAGGCAACAAAGAGAATCACCGGCGATCGCTGAACATGTTACCGCTGCTGAGACGCGTATTCCGCTCACACAGGTTCGCAGATATCCACGTGGAGGCTCTCTACCAGCGTTACTTCCTTCGTATGAATCAAAGTAGCATGATCAGCCTGCTTGCACTACTCATCACAGGCAACACAATCCTGTGCATCCTGCATCACACCTTAGGTGGAAGCCATGGAGCTTTACAAGGTGTTATCCTAGGCACGCTGGCTCTGGTGTATTTGACTCTAGAACTCTTGGTGACCCGTTCGTTCCTCAATGAAGTCTACCTTGTCGTTTTCTCTTACGTCATCCTGGCATCGTTCGTCGGTACCCAGCTGGTCCTTACGCTAGATCCCAGTAAAACGTCCAATGTTGCCGGTTCTTGGTGCACCATTTCGTTTATTTACATAACTTACACGTTTTTACCACTCCATGTGAGGGAATCGACTATCTGCGGTTGCATTCTAGCGGTAATCCATGTTGTGAGTGCAGCTTTCTTCAGCGCAGTTGACGATGGCATATGGAGACAGGTGAGAGACATTTCTGGTAGTTTGTCTGAATATGACTGAATTATTTAACTTAATGTGATTTGGTCATGATAGTTGACCCAGGTAACAAAATCCAAAATAACTTTAGTATGTACCTATATTGAATCAACGATAGCAACTCCGGATCTAGCAATAGTGCAAAACTATAAGACTTGTGCATTTTGAAGTGTCCGCCATTTTGACGGTTTAGCTAATCGGCTGTCCGTTTCCGCTACATGCAAAACAGATACTTTAATTTGCCCAATTTTTGTTATTACATTAAATTTAACATTCATAGAATGTTCCGTTACTGTTCTAAGTACATCCTGCTTCACAAACGAGTTGAAGAAAAGACATGCATGTAATGGAGACTTATGGAAGGTCACATGACATGACGTCATAATGCGTAAGCCCTATAGTACTTCTAACGGTTATAGTATCGCGAATATAATACGTTTAAATGATATACAAAATCTCTCTTTATAGGTCGGTGCTTACAGTGTACTTCACCTTTGCACGAATATAGCTGGGCTATTCACGCGGTACCCGAGTGAAGTTGCACAGCGCCAGGCGTTCGTTGAAACACGACAATGTATCGAATCTCGCTTACGGATACAAAAGGAAAACCAGCAGCAAGTAACTAACATTCTCATAGAATATCTTACCGTCACCTATTATATTGAGAATATCACAGGAACGACTACTGTTATCGGTTCTTCCGCGACATGTTGCCATGGAGATGAAAGCGGATATTGCTGGAAAGCCGAAAGATACAATGTTTCACAAGATTTATATACAGAGACACGAAAACGTTAGGTATAAATAGGTTCATATTTCCCAAAGCTACCCGATACTTGAGGAAGAGATAGAATTATATTCTGTTGTTACTCTAGTTCTATTTTAATTCTCTGAGACCTACTTTGTTTACTAAATTGAATTGAACTGAATTTTAGTTGTGTATATCAAAACTTGGAAGATTTAACCAGCTACTAAACTAAACTATCTATCTATCTATCTGTCTATCTATCTATCTATCTATCTATCTATCTATCTATCTATCTATCTATCTATCTATCTATCTACCTATCTACCTATCTACCTATCGACCTATCTATCTATCTATCTGTCTGTCTGTATATCTGTCTGTCTGTCTGTCTGTCTGTCTGTCTGTCTATCTATCTATCTATCTGTCTATCTATCTGTCTATCTGTATATCTATCTATCTATCTATCTATCTATCTATCTATCTATCTATCTATCTATCTGTCTATCTGTCTATCTATCTATCTATCTATCTATCTATCTACCTATCTACCTATCTATCTATCTATCTATCTATCTATCTACCTATCTATCTATCTATCTATCTATCATGTTTCTTTCCTAACAAATCTTGAAGATGCGTTTTTATCAATAGCATTCTTTTCGCCGATATTTGCGGTTTTACTAGCCTCTCGGACCAATGTACCGCAGAGGAGCTGGTACGGTTACTCAATGAATTATTCGCCAGGTAAGCGCTTGTCCTAATCCTTGGAAGTAAACACAGGAACTAACGGTTTGCGACGTACAGATTTGACCGCTTGGCAACCGAGCACCACTGCCTGCGGATTAAGTTACTCGGCGATTGCTATTACTGTGTGTCAGGATTACCCGAACCGAGACCGGATCACGCGCATTGTTGCGTGGAGATGGGTTTAGATATGATTGACGCTATTGCGTAAGTTGAAACAATACGATTCTATCAATGTTTGCTTATAGAGAACCTTGTACAGTCTAGAGCTGGAGAAACGTATATCAGCCACAAAAATACTGAGTATAGTACTGATATTACGTTATATGGTTAAAACAGTGGTTTCATAGTTCGTAGGAGATATCACTCGCATATTTAACATTTATAGATTATACTTTTGTATGTCCTCAATAATTTTGCAGGAATGTGAATCTATTTATCATTTTATCATAATAATTATATTTACTGTTGGAGTGTGTGGCAAGGAAATAGGACAATAATGAATGTAATTAATGTGAGTGTAACTACAGCCCGAGTAATAATGATAAAAACAGCAAATTAATAGGATAATAATAAAATTGCCCTTTTGCTCACCAGTATAAGGCGAACCGCGACTTTGTTGCCTTATACGAAGATATGAACAACGACGTGCGTCAGCTAATTAAACTTGGGCAAAAGTAATTTAGTTATTTCTGACAAGGTCACAAAGCTCTGTGAGACCTTTGAGGATGTGTACATAGTTGTTTAAATAAAAAAAAGGATTTATTATGTCTATCTGTCTGCCTATCTGCCTATCTATCCGTTATCTATCTATCTGTCTATCTATCTATCTATCTATCTATCTATCTATCTATCTATCTATCTATCTATCTATCTATCTATCTATCTATCTATCTATCTATTTATCCACCCATCGATCCATCCACCCATCCCATCCACACAACCATCCATCCACCCATCCGTCCATCCATCCATCCATCCCATCCACACATCGATCCATCCACCCACCCATCCACACATTGATCCATCCACCCATTCATCCATCCATCCATCCAACCGCCCACCCACCCATCCATCCATCCACCCGCCCATCCATCCACCCATCCACCCATCCACACATTGATCCATCCACCCATCCATCCATCCATCCATCCACCCAACCACCCAACCACCCACCCATCCATCCATCCACCCGCCCATCCATCCACCCATCCACCCATCCACCCATCCACCCATCCGCCCATCCGCCCATCCGCCCATCCGCCCATCCGCCCATCCATCCATCCATCCACACATCCATCCACCCATCCATCAACCCATCTATCCTATCTGTCTTGAAAGGCTTATTACCTAACAATCCGATTTGAACTGTTGGTTTCCACAAGGCTGGTTCGCGAAGTAACGGCGGTGAACGTGAACATGCGCGTGGGAATTCATTCCGGCCGAGTACATTGCGGAGTTTTAGGACTCCGCAAATGGCAGTTTGACGTTTGGTCCAACGACGTTACTTTGGCCAATAAGATGGAGTCGGGCGGCGTACCTGGGTATATAACCATTATCATTAACCTCATTCTATTAAACGATGTAACAATTGATTTCGTTTGACCATGTAGGAGGATTCATATCACGAAAGAGACTCTTGATTACCTGGGAGGTGATTACAGAGTAGAACCAGGTTTCGGCGGAGAAAGAAACGCCTACTTGCGTGACCACAACATAGAAAGTTTCTTAATCACTCCTAGCGATACATACAGAGAAGTAAAAAGAGTTATGGAAATTAAACGTCACGGTGTTTATCTTAATTTGGTCATGTTTAATTAAAATCTCTATATGGGCATATCCTTCATATATACGTTTTAATTTTAATTATTTATTACTTAATTGCGATTTCAGCACTGCGTATTCAGCGATACATTTTCCTCACAATTACTTTACATATGTAATTAACAGTGAAGAGTAGTAAACGCAAATTCTGCTTAAATAGCACCGCGCAAACAACACCAAAACCTACACTGGAAACGCGTATGGAAACGTGGCGTCGAAAGAATTGCGACTAATGGGTCATTTATCGGAAAGTCCAAAACCCAACATCCACATCAAGCAAGTATTTTTACAATCAACGTAAAGTTCTGCGATTTAAAGCGAGTTAAATTCGTGATTCAGACTCGGTTTAGGAGAAAATCACGAGGCAGAGGTCAACGATTATCTGGCCCGTGCTATAGACGCTAGAAGTATCGATCGTTTACGGGCGGAAAATTGCAGACGATTTATTCTCACTTTCCGAAAGGCGCACATAGAAGACAAGGTTCTTTGCACTTTTCATTCTTGTATATATATTAAGGTATATAAAATTAACTGAAATGTAAACCGCCAATCTATCTATCTATTCTACCTGTCTATCTATCTATCTATCTATCTATCTCTATCTGTGTTAGTCTATCTATAGGGATTGCGCCTAAGGCTTGCATCACCGGCATGTCTGTCTATCTATCTATCTACCTATCTATCTGTATCTATCTATCTATCTATCTATCTATCTATCTATCTGTATGTATGTCTGTCTATCTATCTATCTATCTATCTACCTAACTACCTAGCTTTCTATCCAGCTATCTGTCTATCCATTGTCTGTCTATCTGTCTAGTTATCTATATAAGAAAAATTGATCAGAATTGCTTTTTTAACAGTTTTCTAGGCAGCGTGACCCAATGATGGAAGCTTATTTCGTCTGTTCCATTGTGATTGTTTGCTCGATGGTGGCCGTCCAGATCATCGCTATCCCCACGTACGCAATAACGAGCATAATTATATCTTCTTAATGTATATAAACCTTTATCATTGCTTGTAACTTACATCGTGAAATACTGGCATGTGACTTGTTTATACTAACTTGTATGGTAGTAGTATTAGTATTAGTAGTACTAGTAGCAGTAGGATGACTGGTACCTGTACGTAGTAGTAGTAGTAGTAGTAGTAGTAGTAGTAGTAGTAGTAGTAGTAGTAGTAGTAGTAGTAGTAGTAGTAGTAGTAGTAGTAGTAGTAGTAGTAGTAGGACGACTGAAATAAACAAGTGAAAATAACAGATTGAATATAGGTCCAGTGCGA
The DNA here is from genome assembly GCA_022114935.1 of Leptestheria dahalacensis. Classification (NCBI taxonomy): domain Eukaryota; kingdom Metazoa; phylum Arthropoda; class Branchiopoda; order Diplostraca; family Leptestheriidae; genus Leptestheria; species Leptestheria dahalacensis. The sequence continues at coordinate 86,465 of JAIQCU010000112.1, forward strand.
TGTACCTAAGCATCGTTGTTTGTGGTCTCACACTGCTGGCTACTACTATCATTGCAACGGCAGAAAAAACTCAGGTCTACCGTTTCTACTCATTAATACGGCGAGTAAACAATAATTGTACGTTACAGTGGCCCCCGGCTATAATCGGAAGAGTTTCTAAAGTAATCAGCGAGCGTCGGGCACTAACTGAACTCCTTTCGCTGTGGGTGGTTGTTGTGTTATTCATTGAAGCTGTCGTACCACTGGTATGTCAAAACCATATTACCTGTGATGTTATAACCAAAAACCGAAATTGTATCTAAGCATGTCTTGCAGATCCCTTTATCTGCAGATGATATGGAAAATTGCATAAGCAACTTGACAACGTACAACAGCACAGAGAAAGTTGGAAATGCAGCGAACACTTCGATTATTAACGACTGTACACGACTGAGCAGCTTTCAGTATCCGGAGGTAAGTTATTCGTCCATCTCGTTGCATATCTTATCATTCATTGTTAGATCAGGTTATACGTATTACGTAATGATAATATGTAGCAATTAATCGTTTCATTATAAATCTTTTATGTCTATTGCAGTTCATAACCCTCAATGTTCTGATGGTTATGATGTCCAGCGCCGTGTTCCAGCAGATCAGTACCTTCAAACGACTTATTCTACTGACACTAACAAGTCTAGTCTACCTTACAATGGTCTTCGTATCGCACGGAAAACTATTCGAATCCATGGAATCAGTCGCTAATTATGTTTCCAAGTAACTAATTGCCTCAAAGATTAACCTCATCAAAGTTCATGACATTACAGAAAATTATTCCCATAGAAATGAATACGGCACCGGAGTACCAGTCAAGATCCTGATTGCAGTTACTTTACTGATTTCCACAGCGATGCTAACACTTCACGGCCAACAGACGGAAGCAATATCTAGGCTTGATTTTCTCTGGAAATTGCAGGCTACGGGTATCTACAATCAATCACCTGCTTAAAGAGATACTAATTAACTTTTGGCATTTATAATTTAATTAGAAGAGAAAGAAGATATGGAACATCTACAAGCCTACAACAGGAAGCTGTTGGCAAATATCTTACCAGTTCATGTAGCTGAGCACTTCATGTCTACGGATAAAAGCAACGATGTATACATTTACCGTCTGGCCCTATATTTTAAATAAATTCTTCATAAATTTTAAATCTTATGATAAATTGTCCCTGAAATAGGAACTATACCACGAACAGTGCGAATGCGTCTGCATAATGTTCGCGTCGATACCCAACTTTTCCGAGTTCTACGTCGAGCTGGAAGCCAACAACGAAGGTGTTGAATGTCTGCGACTCTTAAACGAGATCATAGCTGATTTCGATCAAATCCTCGAAGAGGAGCAATTCAAGTGCATCGAGAAAATCAAATCTACCGGATCTACTTACATGGCAGCCTCGGGTAAGATAACTGAAGAATAATCCAACACACTGAAAAGACTGAACATTAAACTGTAGGACTGACCAAAGCAACGCGCGATTTGGATAAATTCACTCATGTGACGTCAATGGCGGATTACGCACTACGTTTACGAGAACAGCTAGCCTATGTCAACGAACACTCTTTCAATAACTTTAGAGTCAAAATAGGTACGTTCACTAGACACCTTTTTGATATTGCATATGAGTACTATGGAAACGGCTTCATTGTAAGGTATAAATGTGGGTCCTGTTGTTGCCGGAGTTATTGGTGCGCGTAAACCGCAATACGACATATGGGGAAACGCTGTCAACGTGGCCAGCCGCATGGATTCAACGGGGCAACTCGACAAGATTCAGGTTTGGTTTAACACAAAAGCTCGAAAACCCACTATTTGTAGATATCGATATATCTGCTAAATCTTATCTAATACTCCTGTAATTGTTTAAATTGGTCTTGCTGTTTTACAAATCCAGGTTACCCAAGATGTGTACCAGATCTTACAACCCAAGGGATATCCTCTGACGTGTCGCGGTACGGTGAATGTCAAGGGTAAAGGAAACATGGTTACCTATTTCCTCGATGGTTATAGTACTGAACAGTCGCAAAGAGGAAATCAGTTAACTTGAAACCCTTTTGTTTAAGTAAAATTACACATCAGATATCAAAGAAACAAAGTCTGTGAATTCATCAACGCTTCAGTTGTTTGTAACCCACTAGAACTACACATGTCCTGTAAACAGACCTTTACTTTCATAATGTTATCCAATATCAATAACAATATCAATATCAATAATATCCAATATCAACGAATCCAACGACAATTCTTCAAGTAACTCGTATTCGCACAAACAAATTGTACATTTGCAGTATTAGCGCTTAACTGTTAAAAATGGCAAAATTAGAGAAACCTATTATTCTTATTTTGAGTTTAATTTATACTATTAGTTCATATTCTAATTAGTTATATGAATAGACGACACAAAGTAGTCGATAGTTTAACGTGCGCTCTCGAATTTACGTGTATTCCGAGTTAAATGGTGTGTGCCAAGTTAACTGAATCAATCTAGTCTCTATTTGTATCGCCACTTTTATATTAAAATAATAGAATACTGTGAATTTGTCGGTTCAAGTCGACATGTACGGCATCTATCCTGGACACAACAATTTATCAAATATAATTAAGTCAAAGCGAATTAACTTACAACAGTTAATCTTCTAGGTCCGTGTTATTCACAACAGTATCATTGTACTTGATATAGTACCTTTTTTACGTTTACAAAGGTACGAACAGAAAGCAGTCACCGATGTAGACACTTTTGCTGCTGCTCATTCATTAACTTTGTAATCAAACTCTTTCAACGGATTCAACTCTACAGTGAAATGAAACAGTAAAGAAACATCATTATTTCCCACCAACACTCAGCACTAATCACCATCATCACTCATCAGCCATGGGGTCTATATAGATGCCTGCGGAGGTCGAACTTCTCGATGGAGATCCTATGTAAACTGTAATTAACTAAGAATCAACGAAACTCGGTACATCTATGGAAGCGTCAAAATACCAGAGACTTGCAGAGCGTGATCGTAAGGTGGCGGTCGCAAGCTGGAATTAGATGCTACGTAAGAGTACGACGGCCTGAGTGAATAGAACAAGCTCGTAAGCATAATTTGACATATACAGTCTAGAGGAAAACTTAAAAGCAGCTCTTAATGGCGGGGGATTATGGTTAGCTTGTATATATCTTCATGAATATTGTTACTCGCTGCCTATGCGTTGCATAGTTCGTTCCAGTGATATGCTGTCATGGAACGTCGGCGATTGCACTGGGTGCAGCTGAACGACACCGGGGCTCCTTCGGTTGGTTAGGTTCGTCTCTAGCAGTTCCGACTTGAGCGCTGACAATTTGTTTCCTGCTGTTTGCAATAGAATTGCAGTCTTTAACCCTCATTTGCACACAAAAGTATCTTGTTATAATTTATAATATTATTATTCTTAATGGTAATGTATAACAACATTGTTATGACTAATTTGACGAAAAAACTTTATGTTTTGCATGTAACGGATACAATCAGCTGATAGTCAGACCGTCAAGATGGCGGAACCTTGTAAATGCATAAGACCTATTACTGATGTTAGCGAGGTGGCCCGACTCAAGTCGACTTGGGTTTCAACTCTTAATCTTATCGACTCGATTGATTCCATCCCAACCCGCATATGGTTAAATCCGACTCGCCTCTTAAGGCCATGCCAAATTAATTTGTTGTTTCTCGTCCCCGCCCGCGCGGTATTTGGGCCGAAGGCCTAAATTTTTTTTTATTCCGAGTATAAAAAAAAAGTTCCCGTGAGATATAATCTTAGTCCACCTACAATTTTAAGCCCTATGTCTCGCTTGTAAAAATACACCGTCTGGTCGCCAATTGACCTAGCCAGTCGGACAAACTTCACCCTATGAGTTTTGAGGTTTTGAANCGGAAAATTCTCAGCCGGCCGGACGAGAAACAACTAATTAATTTGGTATGGCCTAACCCAGGTCGAATGTCGAGTCGAGTCGGACTCGTGGACGTCAGTTAAGTATGTTAATAAGACTTATGTCTGCGAATCGATCCGACTTGAGTCAACTTAGAATTCAACTCTTGATCTTGTCGACTCGATCTGATTCCATCCCAACCCGCATATGGTTAAATCCGACTTGCCCCTTAACCTAGGTCGAACGTCGAGTCGAGTCGGACTCGTTGACATCAGTAAGTATGTTGGTAAGACTTACTCTCTCCTTGGAAGTTGACATCTTCATACAGGTGACTATCCGTACGATCTGGACTCTTCTGGAACTGGTTGGAGGTAACCTGACTGCTGTCTAAACATAGATTACATATCCTTCCATTACCATATCCTTGGGTTTCACATGCCCCCACACACGCGGGAAACTAAATGTCTGTTTACTCTGATCTATTAACATTTACCACAATAGATACCTTTACGCTTCAGTTTCCAGTTTTCAAGCTCCTTCGCCTTTTCGCAGTGAGTCGAGTTGGTCCGCATCGAGCGGAAGATGGTCTGCCGTCTGCGTCTGGAACGCGGCGGAGATAACGATAGCGCTGTTCGGCGACGCTGACTGCTAAGCGGGACCTGATCCAGCTGCGTGCTCGTTCTCCATGGATGAAGATTGAAGCAGTAACGTCTTGCGCATATCTTCCTCTTACTAACATTATAGTAGACATTAACAATGTATCGGGATAGTCTAGAGCTAGGTCTAGAGCAACAAAAAAGGGGTTCTTGCCGGGGAAAAGTTGATTACTTACGGATTCCAAGTTTTCAAACGTATAGTGACCCAAAAAATACTTTGTGTACGGCTACTAGTAATAACTAAGTTTAGTTCTAGTTGTTTTTTTTAGTATTCTATTCTGAATGTCAAGATTCTCGTTCTACTGTGTTCTCAGCAACGACATTAGGATGTTACCATATCAAGATGAGGATGACAATGACGAAACAGAAGAGTATGCCGCAACCGATGAGGACCCAACGCGAAACGACAATATGCTGCGGTGATCCTTCTAGTAGGATGGAAGATTGCTTGATTAGAGACAGGTTTCATTAAACATACAATGACATTTGTGCAGTCTCTACAATAGAGAAGAGTAACTTGTGCTGGTATCTGTAACAATTTCACTTGAACAGCAATGCAAATGCACTTAGAGATAATCTTAGTTTGGATGGAATGAAATTCTGAAGTTAAGAATGACGAGTCACATATACCCTATATAGCGTCTTCCATTACTAACAATCGCCACTTAAATTAACTACTTTAAAGCAAAGGTACTGTTAAAATTTTCAGTGAATTTTAACCGTTAGTTTGGATAAATTGGGACTACGCATCTCAAGAATGACGTTTTATTATTAAAATGAGGTCTTTGCATCTAGAAAGTTATGGCAACATGTCACCTGCACGAACAGCACTGCATTCTAAAGTGAATCCTTTTCGTGAGCTGAAGGTCGGTTGGAAGATACCGGCTGAGTAGCGTATGATGACCTGTGAAGAGCTCAGCGTCAAGGTTCCTGTTATCAAACAGCAGGTCAAGATGGGTTCGATAAAACTGTGATATTGCTACCAAATTACTAGATTCAAGATCAGTAGGTAGATAACAGAGATACAACAAACAATACTATGATCTTAAGTCCTGACACGATTCATTTCAAATCAGGCTAGTTTGTCAACCTATGAACGCAATGCATTCCATGTCACGTCAAGCTAGTTTATACGGTTCTTAGTATTATAGGTTGACTAACATTAGAAACTAGCTTGACTTAACACGGAACGTAGTTGGATTTCAGTTGACTTGAATGAATTGACTCACCAGGGCTGTGTTTGCCACAAAAGCGTCCTTCCAGGGCGAGCTTGTTAATCTCTGGGTTGAAGAGAAACAAGTCGAACGAGGCATGTCTGCAGAACATCCGATCGCTGATTTCATCGTACACAGGGCTCGGCAAATCGAACTGACGAAATTTTAAAACCAGCTGCAAATCAAGTCGATCAAATTAGCATAACCGGCTAACCAATCAACCTTATTCTACCGGTTTAAATTTGCATCTTTTGCTTCAATACTTAAATTCTGTCTTCAATGTATTTTGAGTTAAGTTCAACTGAATTAAACTTAACAGCAGCATCTTACAGTAACATTACAACAGTAAGACATGATACTTACAGACCTAATTCCATTACTGTAGAATTAATAGTGTAGAAAGCTGATTACATCAAACATTTATACGACAATTGCTTAACCTGCTGATCCTTTACAGGATGAAAGTCGCAGGTTAGCTACGCTTCTATTGGAAATATACTAATTGATATAAACATAAAATATAATAATATTATCACAAATGGCTTATACTTCATCCTTACGTTATAATCTGGCGGAGATGTGACGTTCCATTCGCAGTCTGTCAGAGGGATATAAACAGGGAAACCCGGGGAGGATAGAGATGTAACAGATCCTTCCTTCACTTCAACAAAGCCGGAACATTCTTGATTGAAAAAAATAACAACATGCAAATAAATAACCGATGAGTGTGTTTGATTTCTAACTTGGTGAACAAGCTGTAGGTTTATAAAGATGCGATTTGCGAGATTATAAGTGGCTTGTATGTCAGGTATAGCGTAATTACTTATACATTAGACTATCAGTAGTTATGAAACCACTAATAATTTAATATACATAACTTGTTACGGTTTAAGGTTTGTTAGCTCCTGATGCAAACATTGTTAATTCAATTCATTAATCTTAATTATATTAATTATTGGTGTACATATTGTTTTACGTATATTATGATTTTTTTTTTGTCATATTCGGGGGCATGCAGGCTCTCGCCCATGG
>JAIQCU010000113.1:0-45000 GCA_022114935.1 Leptestheria dahalacensis
TGTCAAGTCGACTCATATTCATCACGTGGGTACGCAGTTGAGTCGACCGCAGTTGAAAAGAGCGTCAAAAGTGAGTCGACTCATATACGACACGTGGATACGCAGTTGAGTCGAGCGCCATTGAAAAAGAGCGTCAAAAGTTGAGTCAACAGCGTGACGAGAGCTAATGGTATCCTTACCATACAAAAGTAAAGTTTATTGGTTGGAATTCATCTTGGTAACTCAAACTAACATGCGAAATTTGTATTCTTTTAGTTTCTGATCCAGTGTGTTGAATTATAGGAGTAAAAGTAACTTTATTTATACCTTCAAATCCTTCTTCTTACGTTAAGAAACCTCAGTCTTAGGAACTATCACGTGATATGACGTCTGTGTGAGCACCATCCAGTCGGACCGACCGGCACTATCCCAAGGATACGTTCGAGAGTCTCACTTCAACTTTTCTTGTTTCAACCACGTTGCTACCAACATCCCTGTTGTACCTGCGTTGTACTGCGTCACAAATAGTGAACTAAAAACTACCAAAGTCATATTAAATGCAAAGGATATAGCTTTATATTACTATCCGGACAAAGAAGTACATCATTGCATGGGAATAAGGGTTCTTGCTAGTGTCGTCAAGCCAAGTCTAGTGAAGTGGAATATGGCAAGAGCAGGCCGAAGGCAGTTTGAAAATATCGATGAAGACGCCCTTGTAAGGGTCGCAAGGATCAAAAGAGAGCATACGGTGATAGACGTACTTCTGGACACAGGAACTTTTGTAGCAAGGAGCCAGAGTACGGCAAGGAGCACCAGGGAAAAGACACTTCTCCACACGCTGAGTCTGAGTGTAATAAGCTACGTTTTGAACAACGACACGCCATTCGCCTTCAACGTTCACAGCGCGTACGGGCCTAGCGTAGATGACGTCTGATGGGCAGATGTATCCCTCACCACCGACCCAGTTACCCTTGTCGAAGGGGTTGCCAGTGTAGAGCGAGTAATCGAAGGAGTCTTCCTGGTGGCGTGTGATACCATCAACCAAATCATCAGCTGATTGATCAGCCACATCGGCGTATTTCTTCAGCACCAGGGGATCGGCATCGATGGCAGCCTGCATAAAAAGATTCCATTAGTATTCACAATAGTTTATAGTAAGTTATAGATTAGTATTGATTTACCTGGACATCATACTCGGGGTATTCATAATCCTTCAAGCAGAAACCCAAAGTGCTGTTCAGGGCGCATTTAGGAGGAGCTCGAGGATCGCAGTAGTGGTCGCTTTTGTAGCCGGATTGCTGGTAGCTGTGACCGTACTTGGGTTTGTTGTAACCGTGTGACCCATAGGATGCGGGATACTTGGGTGCATACGTTGTCGTGTACGAGCTTCTGCTATACCCTTTAGGACGGTACTGCGGCTCGGGTTCGGCCAAGGCAACTACTACGACGGCGAAGAGCAAAAGCTAGCAGTCAGAAAAGTAAGATTAGTAAAAGTTTTCAATTGTATCTAAGTCGCTGGAAACTTACAGCTTTCAAACTCATGTTGTTCGCTGTTCTCGAAGAACGTTTTGAGAACTGATGCCGAACTTTGGAACACAGCTGGCTTTTTATACTGTGTAACGCACCCGTTCATGGTTGAGTACCGTTGTGTTGGATTCACCCAGCGATCTCTCTCTCGCTAGTTAATGCGACCGTGATCCAGTTTTTTGTCTTTCCATGCGAATTGTTCGAGCGTCACCCCATATGTTCTCAGCAACCATGCTGCGTGAGACTGCACAAGGCGAAAAAGTAAAAAGTGTTGCTTTCTCAAAATGGGTGCGTCCGGTGCTAATGTGGCTAATGAGCTTAATTTCTACTTAATTATTACTTGGCAGCTAAAAGTATGGGTAACCTGCTGTTTCGAAACCATTCATCATACCGTAAATTTATTTTAAAAACCAACTGCTCCTAGCGGCATATATCCTCAACTGCAAGCCTATAGATATATACTGGGGATTCAGATGTAGTGACGTTTTCGTACGTTCGAAATACATGCTCGCATTATACTATATGTCCGAGTCAAAGACAATAAAAAGGACCGATTCAAGGCTGTGAAAGATACGAACGAACTATAACTTGGTACATGGCATGTCTGGATGATGCGATACGTATCTACGTGGGAAGAGCGAAAGTACTGTGAAAAGCCACAAAAGAGTCTAGAAACATATAACTCTTACAAGTGGCCCAGTTTGTTGATGCGTAACAGTGGGTTTACCATGAAATCCTCCAAAACTCTCATTGACGCAACAAGTCTATGCCCTACCAATGTAACGAGGTGTTGCACCTGTCGCCAGTATAAAAGATACCGGTGTACAAGGTACTTGGCATCAGAAGCGTCTAACCATCCCAACACTACAACATTCAACGTAAGACTAAAGACAAGAACGAAACTGTAAAGATGGCTTTTAAGTTTCTGGTAAGTACACACATTCGTTACTGGTTTTGATGATATTTCTCATCTCTGGAAAACATTTGTAGATCCTGGCTGCTGCTGTAAGTGTGGCCCTTAGTGGTAAGCCGTACCAGCATCCTGCGCCTTCTTACTCTAAAGGTCATTATGGAAGCAGCTACAAACCAAAATACGAATACAGCGACATCCCTCTGTGCGCTAAGAATACGACGAAGCCCTGGTGCTTAGATGACGCCGAGTACCCTGCCTATGATCTGCAGTACGCTCTGGAGCAGCACTATGACGCAGTTCTTTCTCTGTACAAGGACGTTGCCGTTCGCACTGAAAACTCCGTCGACGGCTTGCTAACTCCAGCTGAGGAAACCTATCTCTGCCCTAGCGTCACCGGATACATTCAGCCGCTTCATGCTGTCAATGTCGATGGCAAATGGCGTATCATCGTCAACCGCGTCGAAGTCAACTACTACAAATTCACGCAGTCTGCCCGCGTTGAAGAGTGTGATGCCCCTGCTGTAGGTAAACCCTGCCCCTTGGTACCAGCTTGCTACGACTCCAAGTGCGTCCAGAAGAACATTTACCACCGCTTCCTTGTCTACGATCCTACCGACTATTACTTCCCATTCGCGGTTGAAAGCTTCAAACTGCCCGCTTCCTGCGCTTGCATTGTAGGTGCCTTCCACCTGTAAACCAGATGCAAGGCTCATAGACAAACTCAGAAATTTGACCTACCTACTCTAATATATTTGATGTACTTGACATTATATAATAAACAGCTTTTCACTACTTCCTGAAACTTAACCATTCTGTTATTGGGAACTTCTTATTTGACACTTCCATAAATTCCATGAAGACTTGATACCGAAGTAAGAGAATCCACATTATGCAAGTCTGTGACGCTTTGTCCGGTTCAAACAACATTCTTAATTGATGTTGAATCTAGTTAACAGGGAACTAATTTATAAGAAGCATTATAACCAGACGATAATCGTCTTTCGCTTGTCAGAGTAGAAGTGATGCGGGTGAAACGAAGACTCTTATCGGACTAAAAGAAGCGTAGCAAACACCGTGGCGCCCTAAAATTGTATGTGTCGCATGACTGACTTCTTTTGAGGCTCGTGAACAGTATTGCCGCTGCTGCTATGAATCTACTACTTAATTTCTCCAGTAATAACTATTATATACTTATTTTTTGTATAATAGGCGTTAATTTGAAATACCAGCGCAACTTCTAGTGGTTTTATTTCCAACTGCACAACTCTAGCTGGTTTATCTTTTCCTATGGAAAATTTCACAAAGGGACAAACAATGAAGATTTTCTGTTTCAGTTTGTGGGTATACGTGACAGCCTTGTCATAACCTCGCTCAGACGACGCAAAAAAAATAACTAGACTTTTATATTAAGCAGTCTGCACAATTGGAAACCTTGCCTTGTTCCGTAGATAGCTTTTGAACGATCTGGAAAAAAACTCGTTCGAGTTCCATGCCAGTCTTTTTAGTGCAATAAGACTCGGTTTCTAAAGCACTCCAGTAGCGCCACTACTTATTACTATTTATTCTTATTGTTTTGATCAGTAGTTTAAGCATGTTTGGACAACTAGATCAATAGGTACATAAAGGAACTTGGGAGTCATTTTTAAGGGGTTCTAGGTTAAGGAAAAGCGGTTTTGCGCAATTGTTTTCAGTACCGCAGAACGACAGAATGCCATGTTGCCATAGTCTCCAGCAGCGACGTGTGGTTGTGTGAGGTCTTACGAAAGCTAGTTTTCAGTTTAATTACCTGCTCTGCTGTTATTTTTCACGTCCCAACGCTGACAGCTCAACAGCCCCAATTTTTTGAAAGCCCAGCTTTCCAAAGAGAAACATATCTACAAGCGAGCTGACAACGAAAATCAAAACGCTCCGATAGCGACACTTGTTTTTCTCTTTACAGACTATTAATCACGCGGTTGGTTTCACTTCGATCTGTTCTTAGCACTTATTTCTATTATATGTCGTTCTTGGTTTTAAAACTTTTCCAAGAACTTGAGGTTTGTGCTTCCTCCTAGTATAGAGCAAAAAAAAAATGATTCTTGCTGGGAAAAAACTAATTGCTTATGGCAGCCCAAGTTTTCAAAGATATAACAGTTAAGAAAATGCTGAATCTGCTTCTATAGCTCTATAGCCTGATATAAGAACATTGTAATATTTCAAACGATATGTCGTCCATTCATAAACGCACTTCAGACATGTTATATTATAAAATGGTTAATACTTTACGATTGGGAAAGCAACATTACTCTACATAGCTCGGACAGAAGAGGTATTCAGCGTAAATATAGTTCATGGAAAAGTGTAAATGAAGATTATAAGTGGTAATTTACCAGTATCATAGGACATTTATCAGTATGAATATTTATTTGGTATAGGTTCAGCTGTTAATCATCGCGCTCCTATAATTTCACGAGCAATCAAGAGTATGAAAAAAATACCAAAAGTAAACGATCGAAAGAACTTGTGGGATCTAGATATAATGTTCAATGTACACATTTATATGCAATTGACTGCTCTCTTTATAAAGCGTCTGGACGACGACTAACCTAGTTGGCGGTTAGCGGTTACGCATTGGTGTATCGAAAAGAAAAGTAATGAGTGTCTGAAAGTAAAAGTTGTGCTTTCTTGGGGGCCTGAATTTGGCCTGTAGGAAGGGTAGCTCTCTCTCGCCCCTAAAATGGAGCATGCATGCATGTTCTGTGAACTTTAACGTCAATACATATGATTTGAATCGAACTTTTCGTTATAACGTATGCTCCCTCTGTTGTAATCGTAGCTGTAAATTCATCAATTACTACAGAGTGATGATAACAACCTGAAAGATGAACGTCTAAGGAATAATATAATATGAAACGTGAATATACAGGAATAACATAATAGCAATGTAGCATACCGTGCTTTTGTGAACGTGTAAAAATGTTATTGAATAACAGTTGTCTAGATAATACAGGCAGATATCAACTCAATCGATTACGAAATGATAAAAAAAAATTTTTACGGTTAAATACATCTTTGACCATTCGAACGTTTCACCCGATACAACTTTCGCTCGTTAGTCCAACAAAAAAGTGAATATTTTTCTCAGCCGCAAAATTTTGTTCAGTAACGGTCCATTGGGAAACTTCGTGTGACCTTCCAAATAAAAAGAGAACCTTCAAGGCATAAACAAAAGCTGAACAACAGGCCGACTTCAACCGCGAAGAAGAAAAAAAACGGAAAATTGATTTGGTCAAATGGACCTGCCAACAGACGCTGACGTCACTATTCTGGGTGTGTTGCTTTGGTACCCGTATAAAAGCAATGAGGTCACCTGGAAACATCAGCAGTCATCAAACAAATACCTATTCAGCTCTTTCACTGGCTGTTAAACACAAGGCGCTACAAACCAACATGTGGAAGGTATTAACACATTACATTTAATGCATCTGCACGAAAATTACAACGAGTCAATTCAAGTGAATGACATGCAGTTTTCCTAGATTAGTACAGTCAAGACTAAAACTATCTTGTTGTTTAGGTAATCCTGCTCTTAAGCGTATGTGGCGCGTTGGCCGATCCTTACGAATACAGTCGTAGACCCGCGGTGGTGCCAGAGTATGAACCGACGAGGGCTCCGAAACGCGTAGCACCTCCAGCATTAAAACAAGTCGGTCCGTCTTACCCAGAACATGGCTACTACGATGAAGAAGCCCAACCGGAACCTTACAAACTGGAACACGTGGCCAAATACCCTGCTGGAACCAAATACGAATACAAAGTACCGAAGAGTTATTGCAATCCCAAGCAAAAGCCACTCTGCGCTCAGAACAGTTCACTAAGTTTCTGCTTGGAGGATCTTGAATACCCGCACGAGGATGTTCATGTACGTATCTCTGATGCTCATTCCTCTAATATACTAAGATGACCTAATCTGAACAAGTTAAAGTCATTGCTGACTTGAATTCTACAGGCGGCCTTGGCTGAGAGTGTTTTGCTGGCTCGTCAGTACGCTGACATGAAAGATCAGTCTGCAGACGACTTGGTCGACGGAATAAACCAGCTGAGAGAAAACAAGTTCGATTACTCTCTTTACAACGGCAACCAGTTCGAAAAGGGTAACTGGATTGGCGGTGAAGGATACATCTGTCCATCAAAGGTACTGATATAAACATCCAAAATTCATTGTTATAGCTTTCTTAACTTGTGTGTTTGCCATGCAGGTAGCATACGCGCGTCCTCTGCGCGCCAAAAACACCAACGGCGAGTGGCGCGTCATTATAAACGATCCTAGTCATTGCACCCAGACTGAACGTGTGGAGATTTGCTTGTTCGAAGGAGCAGGTTGCCGAACTCTGGCCCCGTGTTACAACAGCCGCTGCGTTCAGAAGTACGTGCATCATCGCATGTTATCCTTCGACCCATGCGACCCCTACAAGGGTCTCTTCATCGACATCTACAAACTTCCGTCAGCCTGCTCCTGTCACATTGATGGAGCAAAGCACTAAACTCTTTCTGTAAATACCGAGAAACATATATTGTATTTCGTCACCATATATAGAAAATATACGTCACATGATTTTTTTCTAAATGAAACGTTACAACTCATTTTTCGAAGGATACGGAAGAACACAGTGGCAAGCAGCTTCCTGGGCAATTTTATAGGCTTTACATCCCAATGCTATGGTACCTGTGTACATCACTTTAGCTGCTCCTTTACAAGCTGCAAACAAGGGAATTGATTGATATTTGTTATATTGATATTCAATTATGTTAATCGTTTGTAAGAATCACCTTTCAATCCTAGTTCGGTTAAGTCCACATTGTCCTTCTTACAAAGCCCGTACAAGCACTTCTTGAACTTCAGATCACATTCGTCTTTATCCGCACCACAGGTTTCGTAACAAAGGTCATGCTCGTTGCAGCAATCTTTTTGAAATTTCGTTGGTAAATGTTCTTCCTTCCACTGTAGTAAATAGCAAATTAACTCAGTTTGTTTAAGAAAGTACTCGAAATGCAAGCGTTTACCTCAAAACCAAACGAACCGCAGCCGTTGCTCGAGGGAATGTGTGCTGGATTAGACTGCAGCATGAAGCCTGTGACAAGACAAGTAAAGCAATAAGATATTAATCATTTGCACTTATCTTCCAACTCTTTTGTAGCGCTCCTTCACTCTCGTTTAGTTACACTTAAAGAGCCGAGGCTTCAAGTTTCCGTGTACGCCGTATTTACAACGCAAATACCAAGTAGAACTAATATAGACTACTTCTTAAGATGGTACCTTTAGGGCATGTGTGCGGTTCACACTCTTCATCGATTGTAGCGTCGACGAATTCTTCAAATTTCTGCAGAGCTTCCGTTAATTTTACCAAACCGTCGAATCCCAAAGACAAGTATTGCCTAGCTTGTTTGTATGCGTTTGTTAACGAGTCATAGTAACCGTTGCGTTCGCCTTCTTCGCAAGCGGAGATTTGTACTTTACTAGCGAGCAGAATTGTAATAAGTAAAAATTGCTCCTTTTGATGATACATTTAGAAGAGAATCGACTCGGACAATGGACAACTGAAGGTTGTCAGTCAAATACAACCTGTAGAAAAAAATAGCCATTATTGTAAACAAGGGTGTTTCTCAATAGCATCCGATAACCACCGACCATGGCTAATGTCGGTTGTAAATTAAAAATACCAGGTGCAGTTCACATGACTCTTACCCTTTTATAGCTATAACATTAGAAAATTAAATAATACTAAGTAAGTAAACTTTTCAGATATATTATGACACCAAGGTACCTAAAGAATCATAATTATCGACAAATTTATAGCAGACAACTGAACTATATATTCCTGCTACGGTTCAGATGAATGTGGAACAATTCTATTAGTGTTGCCTTTCAAATTATAGTATGGCAACCACGAACCAAGTTCCCGTCCAAACTATAATTGTGAAATGAAGATAGCAGGTATAGACATAATTATACATTATTTTATTTTTAAATTAGATTAATATATGCTTTGAAAGATTTTAATTCTATTTTGTATTGCACTGTAGATAAGTTGTCCGAGATAACTACCGGAATGTCACGACAAATTTAATTACAACTTGAGGTGATTACGACAGCAGGACCTGCAGCTTTGGGTGAAGTTCAGATGTACAACAGGAGAATGATTTAATTAGACTGTATTTTATATGCTCAGTTAACAAATGATTTTTAATTAAACAACCAATTCCACGCAATACGTTGCTTTGCAATTAAGAGAACAAGAACACGAACAGGGAAAACTACATACCCCTTCAGAAAGATGGTACAGGGAATGCTCAACGATATCTTACGTGACAAGCAAACAACAATCCGTCACCACGACCAGCAGTTAACAGATACTCTTACTCACAGCGGTCTTTTACCGTGACCATGATAAGGTTCGCTTGGTTAATCAGATAGAGGGCACTGAGGAAAACGGCATTGGCCTGCGTGTCCCTAAAGTACTCCTTCAGGGTAGTGCTGAATCGCTTTGAATATTTGACGAAATCTCTCTTGCGCTGCTCGAGAACCTGTTTCCCCGCCGCACCCGGGATGAAGTTCGAGACTTCGTTCACCGCGTCCAGGAGCTTCTTAATGGCGCTAGCAATCTCCTTGATTGTTTCGAGAAAGGCTCTTCGGTCGGCTATCTCGTCGGGAATCCGACTGAGAATCTTTTTTAGCGCAAATGATTTCTTGTTCAGTTCCTGAAAGACTTCCTCACTCCTGCTGCAACGGTATTCGGGCGAGTCGTGATCAACGGCCTGTCCCTGAAGACGTAATAGACTCTCACACATGTTGACCTGCACGTCCGCTTTACCGAGTAACGCAAGAATCATACTGTGGCAGAACCCTGGGTTGGTTCCTTCCATTTTGCTGAAGGCCGCACGTAGTGTTTGCGCTGCCACTGCATCTTTTTTTTCCAAGTTCTGCAAGATTGGCCTTATCAAGACAGGCATCATTAGTGAAGCAACAATGGAATCTTCGCCCATGGTCATGATTTCAGTGTGCAGCTCCTTACAAAAACAAATAATCATAATGTCCCATAAATTGCAATTGAAATATAACGGAAAATAGCTTACCTGTTAAAACTTATTCCGAACAGGGAAAATAAATAGGTTTTACAAGCCAATGTTATCGAGACCACCTTATGACGTACTTTATAACCTCTACCTTCAAGTCCCAGTGTTGCCAGGTACCAATATATCGTAACTATTTTTTTGTAAAATTAATCAATTAATTTATAAAGATTGAGTAGACTGTATGGAATATTTTCTTTAATATAGTTAAATATAAAGTGAATATAATAAATTATCGGATATGGATGCAGTTTCCATTATTTTTTATGAATGGCAGCCCTGGAAACGCAGCTATAGGTTCGTCTGTTTTCTTCTGGATGTAATCATTCATTGGTTTGCCGTATGCTGCATCTTACATGCTGTTTTAAGTTGATCACGTGTATTATTATAAATATTCTCCATTTCCCCGAAAGACGTTCTCAATATGAGTGAAGGTAAAGAACCAACCGCTCGGAAACTAGTTCGCCCAGGGATGCCGCCTTCTAGACCCGGGGCTAGTAATGGTTCCAGCTTTCCGCAGACAAATGGCGCAAGCGCAGATAAAGATGGGACCTCGAGTTCGGAAACACTTCTCAAAAGGTTGTCGTCGTCGATTCCATCCCCGTCCGCCCCCACGCGGGCGGGGAGACTCGCGTCTTTCAAACAGGAGCGGGATCTGACATTGGGAGGACCGAAGCCTTCACCAGCTGGTAGCCAGAAGCCCAAGAAAGTCTTTGCACCGACTATTCCTGCGAGGAGGGAGAAAAACAAAGAAGCGGAGAAGACGCAGGAAAATCACAGTAACTTCAAGAAAGGCGAGCGGGGAGGAAGACATGGTGATAGATTTCAGGACAGAGGCCGAGGACGTGGACGAGGAAGGGGTAGGGGGCAGCCAGAAGTTATTCAGGTATGTTAACACAGCATTAATTTATTATTATCAGTATATTATATTAAACTTTATGTTCTAACGATATCTTAAAAACATCCACACTCCTCTTTTAACTCTACATCAACAGGTCCAAGGAGGTGTGTTTGCTGAAGGTGTCGGTGAAGGAAGTGTGAGACGATTTCAGAGCAAGAGTGGACCCCGAGATGAGAATACTCCGTCTGCCATGGCCAAGCCAACTCTCAACCTTAATGTAAGAGAAATTCAGATGGAATGCATAACAGCAGATTAATTAATATTTTGCCTTTTTACCATTTGCGCAGAATATACGCATTGACAAAGCAGAGGAAGATCGAGCGCTGAGCAAACTCATGAGGGACGATTTTCTAGACGACGCACAAGAACACGAAGAATTGCAGTTTGCGCCTATTCAGTTGCCCAAAACAGAAGCTGGTAATCGTCTTTTTAGAAAATAATAATATTATATTCTCCATGAATAGATTTGTCGCCTACGTGATTAACTTGGGTTTCCTTTTTATTTATTATTTATTTTTTTTCAGCTAAATTATTCAAGGAGGAAGTCACCGAGATGCCGAAAATCCAAGTTGGTGAAGTTATTGACGGAATCAAAAGTGAATTTAATTATTTAACGTTTCATTTATTGGTGCTAACTGCAGAGTATTCAGTTAAACAGGAAAAGATTGACGACGAACCTGAACCGGCTGTGGTAGACGCCCAAGACACGCCAGTTGCTGAAGTGGCAGTCAAGCGAGAATTCCAGACCGAAGTGGCCGAACTTTTCAGTAGCCACGGTGGTGAATTAATCCTCTTTCAAGTAAGCGATATCATCTCTAACTAACAAACACAAACAAGGATAGCTGATTACATTACTGTTATGTTAACATACCATGGAAATACGCTGTTTATTTTTAATTATTATGTATACTATGCTTAGTTTTCTTATCTCTAATTCTAGTGCATTTCAGGTAGTATCAAGTAGTAGCAAAAGCTTATGTCAGTATATCACTGGATTCAGTGCAATGTATCGACTATTCCCTTATCTAATCTTCTAACGTGACATACCAACGTATAACAACAACGTAATTTTCGTATTGAATGAAACGCAGCTGCCTGCCACAATGCCCGGACTCAAAGCGGATAGGGAAAAACCAAAAGTCGTCAAGCAAGAATCCGGGACCAGCAGCGCCGAAGCTGCAGTGAAGGACAAAATCGAGGAAGAAAGCTGTACTTTGAAGACTCTACCCGAGGGCAAATTGGGAACGCTGCAAGTCCTTCGCTCGGGCAAAGTGCGGATCAAGTTAGGGGATCACATTTTTGAAGTGGCGAATGGAACTCCACTCTCCTTTTTGGAGGTACTGTAAAAAAAAATCGCTATTTACTGAATGAATGGGAAATATTTATATTAGAAAAAAACTGACATGAAATATTGGTTTGCAGGAGCTGGTAACTGTGCAGCTTGACGAAGGATCTCGCTCCGGAGAGATGACCAACTTGGGCACAGTCCGGCATCACGTTATCTGCTCTCCTGACTGGATGTCTCTGCTGGCCGAGTCTTTCAAGTGAAACCCTTGGCAAGCGTGTGTCTCGAATGAGATCGATACACATTTGCGTTGTTTGCAAATTAACTCTACTACGTTCCTGTGCCGATTATGATGTAAAGTTCATGCTACAATGTTTCAGTTTCCATGAGAAGTCAATATACGTGCTGGAAGTAAGCATTGTAGCCCACATGATTTAGTTTACAATGTTAACTATATCTTAGTTATAAATAAGTTAACCACAACAACTTAAGTATAAATATAATAACATTAAATATTTAGAAATAGATATAAACATCCAGTATCATACTGCAACGTTGAGATTAATTTGATACTAATGAAGGAAATTCATTGAACAGTTTGCACAGCTTTCATTAAGAATTACCCCACGATATCTAACCGTATTTAGTTATAAACCAGTTATCTTATCATTATCCAATGTCATATTTTTTACTGTAATTTAATATTCTGAATATTACGACTATTATTTATTTAACTAAATACGTCTATTCTACTTGTATATACTATATGGTTACATATCGCCGTTAGTTTAAGTACAGTCTTACCTAACTACCTTACTTACCTTACGAAAGTCAAACCTTCGATAAGCCCAGCTTGAAACATACTAAGGCAAGGATAAACAAACGAAAGATGCAGCTTAAAAGGTGTATTTACATGTAAATTCCAGTGTCCAGAAGCGACACGCGCTACTGGAGCCAATACTTTGTGTGAGAATCCAACGGTTTGTTTTGCTTCGCGATATCCGGGTTGAACTGCGAGTTGTACTTTCGGACGAAATTCTTCTCCTCCGTTTTGGGCTTTTCCTCTTTGGGCTTGTCTCCACGCAATTTCGACAGGAGTTTCTCCGACTTTTCTCTCTCTTCTTTTTCTCGCTGCAGTCGTTTGGCTCGCAGCTGTTCCAAGGACTTCCTCTTCTCGTCCGACTCGGAATCGCTTGACGAGGACGACGGTGACGAGGAACGTTTCCTCTGCTTTGACGGCCGGTCTGAATCGCTGCTCGAACCGCTTGTATGCTTGCGCTTTTTCGACTTTTTACTCGTTTTCTTCCTCGACTGTTTCTTCCGCTTGTGATCTCTCGACTTCTGGTCGGAGGTGCTCGTCTGGGGCACGGGCAGTATGGCGAGTTCCCTTTGCTTGATCGGTACAGCCGTTTTCTTTGCCGATTTGGTCGGTTCACCCAAGTAACGCTTTACAACTCTCAATGGGTCCAGGAAATCTTTCGCTTTCTCGATCTTCGCTGACAGTGTCGGCTGCTTTTCGGCTTCTTGGTCCTTCAGAACTGAAAGCATTGATTTCTGCTGGTACCAGGGTGTCTCCCCCGTGCTTTCTTGTGATCCCTGTCCTAAGTACGTCAAGAGCCCGATCTTCTTTTCGTATTCTTCCTGCTCTTTCTTCTTCTCGAGATCGTGTTCCTTGTTGCGAACACCTTCAGCCTTGTTTCCTTCCTCTAGATTTTCGAAAAAGTTTACGTGGCCCGACGAGCTGAACTGCACAGTGTTCCGTTCCTGCCGCTCGACAGGAACCGCGACGCACGCTCCATCACGAAAGACCAGTTCGTAATCTTCCGCAGACTGCTGCTCGGGCGGCAGACTTGTCGGTTCTTCTGTTATGCCCTGGCGTTCTTTGGCCTTTCGCCTGAGGAGGGATGTCCTAGCTTCTTGTTCCTAAAGATTAAACATATGGCAATAAGCTACACGCAATTTTACGTTTATGGTTTTTATTTTAATTACCGCAAGCAAAGCCCGGCGTTGCTTTTCTTTCTCTTCTTCAGCAGCCTTAGCCTCATCCCGCCGAACGCGAGCAATGTTATCCTTGGTGCGAACATGCCACCTTGAAATAGACGCATGAAGTCAGGCCAGCATTCGAATAGGAATGATCGTTTAAATTAAATTACCTCTTCTTTGGTAGAATATTCATTTCTTATTAGAGTAATAACATAAACAAAAGGTATTTCATAAACTAGTGCAGACACGACAGATAAAACGCACTGCAAAACAAAACCACAACGCCCCAAGCGAGAAGTATCAAAACTATTTTGGAACAGATTTTACCTGCCGCTTTTGTTCTGGGAAATTATTAATTATCGCAGTGGGATCTAGACGCAGGAACTAAATCGTTAATAATACTATAATATTGTATGTTAAAGAATCAGAAAACTTAAAACCAAATTGCGACGTCTTGACCTGTGAAAAGCACATCGAATCAGCTTTTTACGTAAATTAATTTTTCTCCATTATATTAATGAAATTATAAAATTGCATCATTTTTCGACGTATAAAAAAAGCGAAAATAACTATGTGGAATTGAGTTATAACACTGTTCGCAATTACAGAGGTAATATTAAACTGTACTGCGGCCAAGTTCCTTTACATATTATCTCGATTGATGTAAAAAAATGATTAAATGCCAAGAGTTGACATGTGGTTATCGACAACTAAATGCGTTTTAGGTTTGTTTTGAATATAACAATTAAGTGTTTCAGCACCTCATCAACACTTACTAAACAACCAATTTGTACTATTATGATTTCCATGAAAAAATTAAAGAAAAGAAAGTGTTTCGGGGTTGGTCGACCCGTGCGCGCGCCTCACTTTATCCGTTTACGTAAACATACCAGTAGACTGAACTATACTTACTTTCCCCGAACCCGATCAGTGAGTGTATTTATGGATTACTTGCTTCACGTCTGGGCCCATTACTCGTGAAAGCTGCTCAATTTCCCGCGTGCACTCTTTAAGAGAACTCTTCATTGAAGCAAACAAGCGGAGCCGTACATGCACATGCATACAACGCCCATTAAAGCATATAAATACCACCGCACCGCTATCAGTTTCAGCAGTTTAGATTCACAGTTCGAAGGAAAATGGACTTTAGTTTGGCAGTTCTACTTGTTGTGTCACTACTGGAACAGAGTCGTTCCCAGTTACTCCACCCTGCTGGTTTTTTAACGCCCTCATGTCCTCAGTTTACAGCTTTGGAAGGTTTCAGCATGGCCAGGGTTAGTTTATTGATTGATTTATTATTTCTATATGTTTTTAAGTTATTTGTTAAACTAGCACTGAGCTTTTACACCGCTAAAGTATCTAGGGAAATGGTATCAAGTGGAAAGATACTCCAACTGGCGGGAACTGGCAGGAAAGTGTTGGGTGCAGACGTACTCGCCTCACGAACTCATCCCTGGGATGTTCCAACTGAGGGTCGAATCGAGAGATACACTGTAAGCTTTCATCTATCTATCTATGATCTATCATCTTTCGTCTATCTATCTATCTAATCTATATCTAGTGACACCAACACATTATGCATCAACTTACACAAGATTACGTATCGATTCACGAAAAATCTGTTTAATTCATTGCCATAGAAGTTAACGTAAGAAATTAGAAAGTGTAATCTGATTTGCGTCCTTGTCAAGGTGGAATACTCCGGTTCGGATGCAGGCCGACATCATTCAGCGGTACCTCGAACAAGACCCTGCCACACTCACCACTCAGTTCTTACGGATGCCAAGTATGCATTCAACAACAACCTAATAGCAATTACAGTCTCGGATTCATGTTCATTGGTTCTAATTAGTTACGTCGACGGAATACAAAATCCTGGCGACTGATTACAAGAACTACGCAGTGGAATGGCGTTGCGATGAAACCCTAACTGGAGTAATGTCGCCGCGTCGTAAGTATTACTCTCTTGTTGGTTTGAAGATATATTGATCCAAAAGTTTATATTTCAATGTCAATGTCAGAATCACTGTGGATCTTAACAAGGACTCCCTTCCCCAAGGAAAGCGTCCTGAAACAAGCCAGAAAGATGATCGAATCGCTCCGTTTGAAACTGGGCCCTCTGAAGCAAGTCGAGCAGCAGTGCCACGCTTCGGAAATCCAACTCAACTGAAACTCGATTAAACACCAAGTTGCTTTCTTTTACAACAATAGTTACGACAAATGTATAAATCTTCTTGTGTTAGTTTCACAGAGAGTTCTGTATTTCTTTTGACAAGAAATATTACGCGTCAAGAAATATTTCTAAAATGAACTAATTATTTGGACTGAATTTAAAGTTTATTAATTCACTAGAATTGTCCAAAAGCGAACGTACAATCTCATTTGTGCATTTATACTAAAGTGATAAAGAACACAGAGAAGCAAGGAGTACATAACAATAGCAATACCAAGGCACAAAGCAATTAAGCAATTGAATGATACTGAGTTTTTGCTTATCTGATACAATCAACACAAGTTAATGAATCGACTACTTTTGCTGAAAGCTCGTTTGCAATGCAAGTCCTTATCACTTGAGAAGCTTTTGGAGACGAGTAAACCAATTGGACAGGTAAAGCCTTGTGCAAAATAACACAGATAAACCGTCTCTAAGGGGAAACGGTACACGTGTTGTCTTGTCGAGTATCTGAAAAACTGCTGTACGAGGAATGACAAGCAAAAGTGCTCTTTATTGATGTTTCAGAAGTTAGAAAAGAAAATTAAGCGGGAATTCCATGAACAGCTGAATGACAAGGACTATGTATGAACCAGCGACACAAGAAGCTTCCACGTTATCCCTCTGCAATACGCATCACTTTCCAGGAGGATTCATACGCTGCTTGACGTTCAGCCGGAAGCGGCCAATCCGGAACTGATTTCCTCGGGATTTATGGCGGCTGACAGACGGTTTTGCTTGTCCGAACGCAGTGTTTCCACGCGAAGACGCTATAGAACAACAAACACGTTCCTTACTTTAAGGGAAATAAGAGATTACTGAAATCATTCTCTTTAATTTCTGTCTTTATGACCAAATTAACTTGATACGTTTATAGTTAATTGATGTAATTGTTTACATGTTCTTCGAGTTTCCTTTTGAGAGCAGCTATGTGAGCCTGGCGGTTCTCGTTGACCTCCTCCATTTTCTGGTCGAGCGTCTCCTTGGTTTGCTTAGCGAAGTGGCTGTGCAGCTCGTGACGTTTCTGCGAGGCCCGCTGCAGCTTGTCCGTCACATCCGCGTGACGCATAGCCTCCAGCTGAACTCCCAACAGAATCAGGCGGAGTCAGATTATATGCATCCAGTAGTAACTTGGTCAGGTTTCACATAGCCTTTAGTTATCATGTATTTTTCGACTCTTTTCCAATTGAAATTAATATCTATCTATCTATCTGTTGAACTGAATACCAAACAGTAATTTAACTATCGTATGGTAATAACCCAATTCAACACTTGGCATAATAAGATAGTACATTTCAGCTGGAACTGAAAATAACTTCAAAACACGAAATGTTGAATCATAATTTTGAAAGAACGCTAATAGATTAAGTAGGAATGATTTAATTCACGTAATTTGAATTGCAATTTAATGTTGAAGTCGACCAAATATCAAACAGTAACCACCTATCGAACGGTACTAAATTCATTTCGACGGTTATATACCACATTGTGTTGTAATGATATAGCTTAACTGAAATCTAAAGCACGAGTGTTCAACATGAGTAAATAACATAACTGTGAAAAGATAAATGACTCAGATTTGATCGTAAAAGATAAACAAATAAATTTGAAAACGGATAATATACCATTTCACGCCTTCTTTGCTCGGCTGCCTTGAGCTTCTTGCCAATATCCTCCTGGCAAATGTTTGCACGCGGAGCAACGCTGGGCGCAGGGCAGGGNTCGTATGGCAATGTACATTTCAGCACTTGTTTACCATGTTACATCATAACTATAACTTGAATTCAATTTAACTCTAAAAAACGAAACATGTAAAAAAATGCCACGCCAAGAAAATTTATTAAGGTTAGTTTTTATGATTTATATAAAAAGATGTAATTCAGGGAAATCTAGTTGTCAACTGAAATCGGTAAAACAAAAACCAACTGGGTAGAAAATTAAATAACAATTAGTGATTCAGGTCACGTAATGGTAATTTAAATTCGATTTTAAATTGAACCGAATATCAAACAGTAATTTAACTTATGGTAATAACCCAATTCAACACTTGGCATAATAAGATAGTACATTTCAGCTGGAACTGAAAATTGACTTCAAAACACGAAACGTTGAATCATAATTTTGAAAGAACGCTAATAGATTAAGTACGAATGATTTAATCCACGTAATTTAAATTAAAATTTAATGTTGAAGTCGACCAAATATCAAACAGTAACTACCTATCGAACGGTATAAATTCATAATATACCACATTGTGTTGTAATGATATAGCTTAACTGAAATCTAAAGCACGAGTGTTCAACATGAGTAAATAACATAACTGTGAAAAGATAAATGACTCAGATTTGATCGTAAAAGATAAACAAATAAATTTGAAAACGGATAATATACCATTTCACGCCTTCTTTGCTCGGCTGCCTTGAGCTTCTTGCCAATATCCTCCTGGCAAATGTTTGCACGCGGAGCAACGCTGGGCGCAGGGCAGGGTTTGCTCTTCGCTGCCGGTTCAGTCAGGATCACTTCGTACCGTAAGCCTCCCTTGCCTTCCTCGTAGCGGATCTCGGTTACTACATCCAAAGTCATCAAACTTAATTCTTTTGTCATTATTGTTAAGTACTTATGTGATTTAAACAAGTATCACAAGTTGTACTGTTTTCCCAGTTTTCCATCGAAATTGATATCGATCCGACGTTTCAAATGTTGGCTTTCGTCTAAAACCGACTTGGCAACAAGTGTAAACGAGATCAAGAACTGGAAACAACTGGTTTGACTTGCGAAAAGCGGCTTGTTGTTACTATTACTGCATAATACCACCTAACGTAATCAATTACCGTGTAATCATACAAGAATAAAGCGAAGTCAGTTTAAAAGTAGCCATTTATCTACAGAAATAAGACACCTTATTGGGAAGTTGACTTCTAGACATGTATTGTTTTCTAGCGAAACCGTAAAGTTAGCTTTAATTAAATTCACGTATACTCTCTGACTTGTAAACTCGAGTGAAGCTAAACTGCTAAGGCGATTAGCTAACCGACAAACAAGTAAACTATTCAAATAAGGAAACTATAATTGATGTGATTCTTATAAAAGGTTGAAACAACTGAATGAAGAACGAGCGTTATTTGTAATCCCTTTCAACGCAGTGATCGACCGGTATGTTCCATGCAGGACTGTGGTTAATCACCAAGTCTAAAATCGTTCATGAATCACTAAATTCGCGTTAATGAGAAACAAACAGAAATAGGAATGCAGATGGGAACTTGGTTAATCTTAAACTGGCATCGCTAACAGCTTCTAATATAAAAGTTAACTACTGTCAAGTCTAATGCAATTCACAGTAAAATCGTGTTGTAAATTTAGGGTAAAATGAATCGAACAAGTGCATGTAACGCAGGAGTGAATGCGCCTGGAAACAGGGACTGTATAGCAGAGAGGGTGGTGGGTTATAACACGGATGACTCAGACTAGCGTATTACAGAGCCTGGGAGCGCAGTGCAGGTTGCAATCAATACCTCGTGCCAACGTCTAGACGGAGGCAACTTCCAATAAACTTTTCTCCCTTCCTTTCTCTTTATATACGTGTACCAGTTGCAATATACAACCAAGCACAACAATCTCTTTCTCCCTATATTCTGCAACACTTTTAACTTACATTTGTTATCTCACTTCTGAAAAGTGACTTGATTCACTGTTGGTATAGACGCACACACAAACAGGGCGTGTTCTGATCCCCCCCTTTCCCCGGATTGATAAGAAAGTTACATTCTGATCTGCAGGTGGCGGTGCCAAGTATTGATCTCTTAGAGTGATTTAATTGTAATAATAGATAATGGCAGTAGCAGCGTGAGCAGTTGAAAAATGGCGCATGCAAGTCACGCGATTGCTGCAAGCAAGGAGAGGGGGGACCACAGAGTACGATTAGACAGCAATAAGCACGAATGAATCATTTTGATCTATAACGGTCGAATGGCTGTATAGCCCTACTTTGCAGAATGAGAAACTTGAGATTCTTACGCAAGGATTTCACTGACGCCTGCGGTTGACATGTCAGCGGCTTGGCTGCAGCAGCAACGGGAGCGGAAAAGTGTTTAATACCTGCAAACCAAGGGACGAAAGAAAAAGACGGTTGTTAAAGCTCGTTATAATCAAGTAAAATGTTGGAAAAGTAAATGGAATCGGGACTTACTCTGAGGATTCTCTTTGCGACACAGGCACTTGAGTACCGAGTATTTGACCAGTTTGACAATCATTGTCGTCTTCTCGTTGCAAATCAAGATAAGTACTGTAAGTAAGTAAGTTGAAAAGAAAGATTGACCGATTTAAAGAGGCAGGTGCAGCGTTGGAAAAGACGACGCCCGGTGGACCCTTCAGAGTGATTCGACCCCGGACGTTTCAGCGTTTCATATATCTGCCATTTCGGAAATCGAACATGCGCAATTCATCTACCGTACGGCAGAGAGAACCCTCTCAACACTGCGTATATACTTTGCTGCTTTTTAGGAACCGAGGATCCAGTTTTAGTACTATTCGTTAAATCGTTAGTATATTATACATTCACGTGTATATTTCTATTGTTATATTGTCTTGTTTCGGGTTACGACGACTGTTTATGGATGAATTGTTGTAACACGTCAATGGCGATTCATTGGCGTATCAAGGCAATATATAAATCGTTAGACTGTACAGTGAATGCGCAGCCTGGCGTGCAAGGTATCATGAGAGTGTTAAAATTAAATTCAGGCTAGGAAAGTATAGTTAAAAAGTAGGAGGAGTATTACACGACCCTGAAAGAGATCTGATTGGACAGTTTTTTTTACAGTATTCTGATAATTTAGACTATGCAGTAGCTTTAATACTGTTAATTACTGTTAATACTGCTAATTTCTTAACCATATCCTAAGATACTGAAATATATATTAATTAATCAGGTCACGTTAGCATACTTAAGATGACTAACGATTAGTCGCTATATGCTACAAGTCTGCAACATTCCAGGATAGTTTGTTTCCTCAACTTAAGAAACAAGAATAAAACAGCCATTATGGAAAAAATCCAATTGTATTTCAGCTGTATGGCACATAAAGTAGATGCTTAAAAAACACTGCTAATAACAAACCTAGGAAATATACTAGATGATAACAAGGACGTCGCAAGCTAAATTTAGAAGACCGTACATTTACGACTTTAAAGTCATTGTTAACATATAATCCAAGTTCGTTATGCCATTCATAAAGATTACTATTGCAATTTATAGATTTTCCTAGAGAAGCTATTGCAGTCCCTATTAATAGAACACAAAAGTCCCTGGAGTGTAGTTAACCAGTTAGAAAATTCCAAGTTCATTAGTTTAATCTATGAAGTTATACCGGACTTGAATGTCTGTGTAAGGTTATTATTACTGTTGATTCTACATTAACTATTTATGCATTTTCAATAATGCAGCTCAGCATTCAGACTTGAAGCGAGTCATTTATCGCGGTTAATTAACGGAACTTTACTTTAGTGAAACGACAGTAACACGATATTGTCAGGTATTAATGTAACACGACTTCATGGGTATACAGTATTGCAACAACATATGGTCGTCATGATATATATTATTATTTAAAAGACAGTCAAAAGTTCTTAACGGTTGGAGCAAACAGGAGAAAACGCCATCTACCGTAAGAATCTGAAACTTAATATCAGCTTTAAAAAATCAGAAATTTTAGCAAAATTAATATTGTGAGTTAAATTTAGAAGAAAGGGGCGTAAATCCATGGTTGCTTGTGTATAACAAAAATAAGTATAATCAGATTATACGTAGACATATATATTTTAAAACTGCACTGAAAAATTCAGAGTATAAACAGTTCTGGTCAGTCAGACCTTCGAGATTCAGTCAAGGTGGTGGTTAAAGCATAATTTAAAAGGTCGTTCTTACGCTTATATACATTCCAAATTCAATGCCGGTTCTGTGTGGAGAGATCCAAAACATCAGGGGGATTTACACGTGGTTAACTTTATTTTGGTTTAATTCAATGTCATCCCCTAACTCCACCCCTTGCTCCTTGGCTCCACCCACAAATGAACGCCATTAGTAGGAAATAGTGGTGACTGTTTTGGAATATTTTTTACTTGTAGGTGAGGTAGATCTAACCTTATGCCGAGCAGGTCTATGCGAATCTAGTTTCGGGTTGAATTATTAAATAATTCAAATATGAATATCGAATCGTAGTTAATAATTCCATATTATAATGGAGAAATATGTTATGTTTTATAGAACGTTATAGCAATACCTATTCCTTTTGAATGCACGATTAATATCATGAACGTAGTTTATACTTTTGCCGCTAGATGGCCTTACGCTACCAAAATAAATACAGCGTAATCTCCGAGCAGTGACAGCTACCCAAGCAACGTTTTATTGACTATTGCGTGCTGCAGCAACGTTGCAATCAGTCAGCGATTGCACACTAGACTTGCCTGACAAATCCACCCGCGCTTTTTTTCATTTGCACTTGCACATATGGCGACGGCTGCGAATCGCACGGTCATGGAATCGCTTCAGATCCGTAACAATTTGAAACATGACGATCACGACGATGCCAGAAGTAACAGCAATGCTAGCGACACGGCTTCCGGCCGAGAAGGTAACAATAGTTAGCAGATAACTCATTAATCTTGTACGTTATGTGGTCTTAATAGACATCCCAGTTATGACCGATGTAACGCTGCGTTGCGTAATCCGACCATGTAGCGTAACATAATGCTAGACCTTCTTTTGATGTTACGGTTTTTCCTTATCAAAATGATTATGTCAATACTGGCTAACGTCCCGTATCGACAGTCACCTTCCTTTGAAGAACCCGAGATGAGTTTCCCCGTTACTTAGAGTACTGGGGTCGTTTTACAGTATCTGACGAGTTCTCGTTTTCTGTCGGGTGACGGAAATGCCAAGTTATGTAATATCATATTTTTACAGAATGTGTTGCATATGTATAGTTAGAATAAGTTGAATGGTTACGTGCAGTTGTTGTTTTTTTAATAATATTAACATCGGCACGAAGTGTAGGGCATGGTGTTGCCATGGGAAAAGCATGTTCTTGAAGGAACCAATCAATAAGAAGCACGCTCAGCAGTGTCTACCTACTGGCGTGCTTTGTTTACATGTCTGGCTTTTTCAAAGTTCACATTCGTTGATGTAAACTATTCATAGATTCAATCCATTTTCACTTTCAACGCAATTATCAGAAAAAATAATATGGCGATGCGTTGTTTCCGAGGCTTCTTTGACGTAGTAAGTGACGTCATCAAACAATGTCCCAAGATCATCACGAAGCCCTAAATGTCAACATTCCTTAAGAAGACCGAATAAGATAAAAAAAGTGGACTTAACACATTTATTTGTTTCTATTATAAGGTCGTTGTCGTTATATAAAATATACGTTTTCCTTTTGATCTTCATTTGGCAAAGATCTTTGTCTGTTGCGCTTTTAAGCCGTTTTTGGCCCTTTTCCAGAAACTCGTCTGTTGGTAGCAGGAGAGGGACGACGACGACAACTAAAATAGCTTCTCATGAGTACTGCCGATTCTCGAGTAACCGTTCTCTTTTTAAAAGATCCCTGATTACCGAGTTTCATTTGTGTTTGGCTGACTGGAGGAAGAATAACCTTCGTGTTGAATACCAGAACGGTCGAGAAGGAATCACCGGTTCGGTTGAATTTCTCTATCCGGAGGAAACCAGAGATGGTCTAGTCGTCGTCGTTGCTCTGCACAGCAAAGTCCCAAGTCTGTTTTGAAGGTTGGGAAAAAAACAAACAGAATATAACGAATAAAAAGGGAGGGAAATATGAATTACCGAGGCGTTCGCAATTTACAAGTCTCCGATTCTGACGAAATTATGGAGAATTTCTTCCCGTGGCTTTCGTTCGCCGTTCGTGCAGGTGAACCTGTCTGCGACACGCAGAGTGTAGCAGCTGGGCCATTATTATTTGGTTTCATCTCTGACGCGGCCGATTAATAATTGAAAAAATAAAAATAGCTTAAAAAGTATCGCATATGGCCGCTGATTGACAAGTACTTGCCGATAACCTTTTGACTGATAAGACCTTCAAGAGATAAAGTTATCAAAAAATTACGCAAGAATTTAACAATAGAGAAATACACTTGTTTT
The DNA here is from genome assembly GCA_022114935.1 of Leptestheria dahalacensis. Taxonomy (NCBI): domain Eukaryota; kingdom Metazoa; phylum Arthropoda; class Branchiopoda; order Diplostraca; family Leptestheriidae; genus Leptestheria; species Leptestheria dahalacensis. The sequence goes on from JAIQCU010000113.1 coordinate 24,066, forward strand.
CGTTCGTTAATTCAATGTGACGATTCATTGGTTATCCGTCATTTGAAAAATAAAGTGAAATTGAGAGGACATATAATTATAGTAGTTTTAAGTTAATTTCTACTGTTAGTATTACTCATAACATTATTAATGCTATGTTTTCTTTTGATGAATTTTAATTAAACGTCTTTGGTTGATGGCGTTTTAGTTCAAGTGAATTTAATATAAACTGCTGATTTTACTGTTGATACTCGTATTATTATTATGTAATCTTCAAAAGAGATTTATAATTAAACCTCTGAGGACAGTTAATTGGTCATAACCAAAACTGTTTAAATCTTAGTTCGAGTAAATGTTGAAATAAATATTTTGATTTTATCATTGAATCAGGAAGCGAGAGTCCCACGTTCGAATCAGGAGGCGAATATCTACCACATCTGTTGAGTCCGGTACTGGAAGGACCTTATCAGGACCTGGTGGCCTCGACCATAACCAACCGGACCCAGGGCACCAACGAGATTTCAGCACCTTACGAGGTGCCCCAGTTCCCCATTGAGCAAATTGAGCGGAAACTGGCTCTTCAGAAACAACTCAGCATGATGTAATTGTCTCTTTCCATTTGTCTCGCCTCCATTTGACAACATGTAAACGACTTGTTCTGTTGTATCATGGTCTTGGCGTTTCCATGGCAACCTGGGAGACGATTCCGTGATGTCGTCGGATCTGGGCCCAAGGTTGCCTGATGACCCCCTAATAAGTGTTATTGCACCGTGTCGCCTAAACCCCTTTCTATTGGGATTCCTTTGAGCTTTTCTCCTTTTTTTCTGTGGTTAACTTACTAAAGGGAAGACTTGGGGACCGACCGTAGTGTGCAGCGCATTACCATGGCAACACTATCCATGCCAAGGGGTTTGCTTTTTAAGTGAGAGTCGTCGATGGGTAGGATATGTAGTCGCACGAGGACCGTGCTATCGTTCACATCACTCTGGTCTTGTTTCTCCCCCCGAGCTCACCTATTGACTTGTTCCATTGCGATGCTCTGCACCGCTCAGTCGGAGATTGACAGTCCCAAAGCTTGTTTACATTCAACCGTGGATGATCGTCAGTACGGACCGCGGGCTGTTTTCCGGCGCTGGAGCACGGAGAATGATCTGCCGGAATTTCTAGCCCCACAGATCAGGTTTTCCATTTTCACGGCGGATTGTTGTAAAATAAGGAGGAAGATTGGAGAATTTTTTGTTTAAGTTGACGTTTACTTTTTTTCGACTAGGAATTTGTCGGTAGAAATATTTGTTGTGGCTCGAGGGACCGGAAAGCAATAAGTTGGCTCATGTCCTAACGTCCCTTAACCAGCAGCGCTAAGATCAATAGAAGCGCTCTTGATTCGTTTGCAATATATGCTTCCTTCTTTTGATTGTAGTTTTGTTTCCTTGGTATTCTGATTGCCTGCGTTTCCGAAAGGTTAATTCCTCTTGAACCTACCCGTTCTCCTCTTTATTGTGTTAATACTCCGGGTATTCTATTCAAAGTACGTGTTAGTCAATGTAATTTATGTATATTTGTTTTTAAATTAGCAGGGCAGCAAAGGATATGGAGGACCGCCGCAGTGCGTACGAACCATCTCTGACAACCGGAGTGACTGGAGAACCGGAAGAGTTGGCTGTGGACGCACATGATTTTGTTCCGCACTTTCAGCGGGTCTCCATCACCGGCGAAGATACCACCGGGGTGATTTTCCATAGCTCATTTCCTTTTCTTGTGTATCACGAGATAAAATGTGTCGAAGATTACATAACACCATTCTCTTCGATGCAATGTATTGGTTCAATGTCTTAACCTATTGTTTTTTCTCTCAATGGAATTGTCACTAAAGCAGCTGTTAACGTTTCTAGATTGCGTGTAGAGGTGGATTTGTTGACTAGTGTGTAACTGTTCTGTATTTGTGGCTTACTTTTTTCTAATCAAGGAGAAATCAAGATCCCTGCTCAAGAACAACCTCGAGGTAAATAGGCAAAAGAAAAAAAAGCCAAAAATATAAATTTAAATGCAATTAGATCAGCCTAAATAAACGCACGGCGCTCTGGCTAGTCAATTACTAGTATTGCTTGCTCATTTTCCTGTTTAAGACGTCAAAGTCTACGTCGTCATCTAATCAAGTTTATGTGTTTTTTTTTGTATTTGATTAACCTCAAGGTACCCCTGGAGGATCTCCAGCACGCTTCAAAATTCATCATCCAGGCTCTACGACTTCGAGAGGAATACTGTTCCTACGCGTCGCACAGCTTTCCAGCGGCCACGGCGAGATTCCTCAAGTGCAAAGAAGCCGATATGACCAACGGACAGCAGGAAGAGAGCGAGAGAGCCCCTCAGCTGGAGAGACAGAATTCGGACGGTAATTGAACAAAGTAGTTTCTTATTTACACCCGAGGGAAAGACAAATGTTTATTATCCTCTGAAAGGTGGCCGTTACTTCGCTAAGTTACCATTGGCTCACAGGCCAGGTACCTTTTTGCGTCTTTTTAACGTGTCCTTCGTGTGACTTACTGCAAGAGATATAAGCGATTTACAGACAAAAGAGAAGAATTCAAGCTTTCGTGTGCAAGTCCATTTAGAAAAGCTTCCGGAGATGGGATAGAATCGCTTGCCCATCTATCGTCCTTCGATCAAATCAGCTTGAATGTAGTAAACTTTACTTAACTGGGTTTTGGAACCTTTTGTATTCCTTAACCAAGAGTACGGAGAGCCTTACGATAACAAGCATTGGCTGGACGACAGCGAGCTTCCGGGATCCGCTGGCTACTTCTTCCGCGCCGTCAACGGCGTCTTTCATCTGTACGCCAATGAAGAAGCACTGGAACGCGATGAGAGCGTCGAGTGTCCATATCCGCCGCTTTCCAAATACGTGGCTGATATGCACCTCATGTGTTTCATGATTGCAGATGGACCTTTGTAAGTTACTGTGCCTCGTTTAAACGATTTTGTATTTTTTAAACGGATTATCGATGGGTTTTTATTGTCATTAGCATAATGTAACCATAAAGAAGGTGCCCGTATATAAGCAACAGGGTTTTCCGATATATCGGCATCGATATTGAGCTTTCAGTATATCAATGTTGTTGTTTTTAGGCCTCGGCGTATGAGATCATTATTGTATCGATGAGGAATTCGAATATCGATATTTAAAAAACTTATCGTTAATATAGATACTGGTTTTCTTCAACTGAGCTGTCCGAGATATCAATTCGATATTGGTATTTCCATATATCGATGCTTTTTGATCTTGATATAACATATTGGTTTAGTATCGATAAAAAATTTGAATATCAATAAGGAAATCACTACCGACTTAAAATGTATATTTCTATTGTATCGAGTATATCGATACAGAAATTGCGATATCAAACAACAGATAACCAGCGAATGAATTGGTTTAGGATTAAATAAATAATTTATTACAAGAAAGACTTTTTTAAATATAGAAAACAGCGCCCAAATAAATCTAGTAGAAAAGAAATGAAAAAAGGAAGTTTGGATGGAATAGTTATGATAGTATGGAAGAGACCTAACCCCGGGGGGGGATTCAGCCGGGTTTCCAACTTCATCATGATGAAACTTAGTCGAAATCGAGTTGTAACCGGTTCAAAGTTTCGACGGGTGATAGGGGAAGCCCGACTTGTCTATGTACGTCCACATGAATATTGCAGCGGAGAATCGATTTACACATAAAAGTAGACAACAGTAATTAGTTTTAGTTGTTGCAATTTCCATATGCTTTTTATCGTGTCCTGTGTTAAAGTAACTAGAACGACTGGGGACGAATTACAGTTACCTTGGCATTAGTTATTTAGCTGCAGTTATGATGACGCCTTCTACCGTCGTCGAACCATAGAAGTGTATACAACTTAACAAACCCTACGCTGTGCAACTTTTACGAGGGACTAACATAGCGACGTTATGGATGTATGCGGTATTGTCAATGACATTTATGCTTCTTTAGGAAGTCCTTTTGCTACCGTCGTTTGACGTACTTATCGTCCAAGTACCAACTGCACGTCCTACTGAACGAACTGCGGGAACTGGCTTCTCAGAAAACAGTGGCCCACCGTGACTTTTACAACATCCGCAAGGTAATCAAACTGTGTTGTAATACAAAAGCGAAAACGCGCCACTAAAACGTCTTGTCCCCTGTAATGGTGGGGGGTGGTCATTTGCAGGTGGACACGCACATTCACGCCGCTTCGTGTATGAACCAGAAACACCTGCTGCGTTTCATCAAAAAAACACTCAAGGCTTGTGGAGGCGAAATTGTCTGTCTGGATAAAGGCAAACCGCAGACCCTGACCGACGTCTTCAAGAGCATGAATCTAACAGCTTATGATCTTACCGTCGATATGCTCGATGTCCACGCTGTAAGACATATTTGCGTTTAGCTGTTATATCCTATTGCCTTGTAATATTCGATACTATAATTATCTTATCATGTATTATCACTATTATATTATCATAATCATCTTCCATAGTCCTATTTTCCATTTTAACGCTGACTGTTAGATTCTCCGTCCTACCATCACAGACCCTAGAAATCTGTTTATTAAAGTGTATTGTTTTCCTCGCTCCCGCAGGATCGGAATACCTTCCATCGCTTCGACAAATTCAACGCCAAGTACAATCCCATTGGTGAGAGCAGGCTCAGGGAGGTGTTCCTCAAAACGGACAATTACATTGACGGCAGATACTTTGCGCAGATTATAAAGGTGACAGTGTTGACTTGAAATCTTTAATACTAATTCAAAAGTGCACATGTTTGTCTAACCTAATTATAATAAACTTTGATATTCGTATTATCAATGTTGTTATATTGTTGTAGGAAGTAATGTTTGATCTGGAGGAGAGCAAGTACCAGAATGCCGAATTGCGCCTATCGATCTACGGTCGTTCACGCGACGAGTGGGCCAAACTGGCCAAGTGGGCCGTCAAGCACGATGTTTACTCCAGCAACGTCCGCTGGCTAATTCAGATGCCTCGTCTCTAGTAAGAGAGACATTTGTCTACGCCTTAAGCATAGCCATTTGATTCAATGCGGTTTGTTATTCTGCCCAACAGTGACATCTACCGATGCAATAAGCTGGTCAAAAACTTCCAGGAGATCCTGGACAACATCTTTCTGCCACTGTTTGAAGCCACCAACAACCCGCAGGAACATCCTGAACTCCACAAGTTTCTCAACTATGTAAGCCGTTCATGTGACAACTGTAGCAATCACCTTCACTTTTTTTTTATATTTCCATGAATGGGATTTCTTGTTATTAAATATGCTGCAATACTTGGTAGGATCATTATCTGAATGGTTATTTAGTGGATTAATGTAATGTCTGCAAAAGGTCATCGGTTTTGACTCGGTGGATGACGAAAGTAAGCCCGAGCATCCGGTCTTCAACCGCGATGTCCACACTCCGCAGAACTGGACACATCACGAGAACCCGCCCTATGCGTACTATCTCTACTATACGTACGCCAACATGTGCGTCTTGAATCAGTTCAGACGGTAATTGACTTCGTGAATTGTAGTCACTTTTCAGTTATTTTAACCCGGTGAAAACTAGTTACATTTCGACTTCATAACTTGTAATTATATTATTAATGATAAAACTTAAGTGGCTAGTATTTTATGTGTTTGAACGGTTCATTAGGTGTAGTTTGAGTTATTTAACTTGAAATGATCTTGCCATCACCTCAACTGTGTGAATTATAATTCTATTGCTAAATATAAAACTACATGTTAGGTCGTAGCATTCGTCAGGTAGAGTTCTAGTTAGTAAGACTATTAGCCAGGTAAATTAAACGCTGGATCGTTACAGTTCTACACGTAGAACTCTGGGTAAGGAGCAAGGAACTTACAATGATCGTTTTCCAATAGTGAACGTGGTTTCAATACTTTCGTGCTGCGGCCTCACTGCGGAGAAGCGGGTCCCGTGCAGCATCTAATCTGCGGCTTTCTGCTGGCTGAGAACATTTCTCACGGTCTCTTGTTGCGCAAGGTGAAGCACGCGTTGTCGACTATCAAATTGTCTGATTAACCTCATCAATTTATTCATTCAACAGGTTCCAGTGCTGCAGTATTTGTATTACCTGTGCCAGATCGGGATCGCCATGTCCCCGCTGAGCAACAACTCGCTCTTTTTGAATTACCACAGGAATCCTCTGCCGGAATTCTTGGCTCGCGGACTCGTGGTTTCCATTTCTACTGACGATCCCCTGCAGTTTCACTTCACTAAAGTACGTCTTTTAGTCTTTACCATAGTTTTAACGCAGTGGCTGTAATTTATATTTTGATGACGTAGTAGTTTACTAATGTTTTTATTTATTTGCTTTGGTCACAGGAACCTCTGATGGAAGAATACAGTATTGCAGCCCAAGTGTGGAAGCTGAGCTCTTGCGATATGTCCGAATTGGCCAGGAATAGTGTCGTCATGAGCGGATTTCCTCACACTGTAATCCTTCTTCGTCCTCTTACCAATAAGATCTAGTAGCTGAAGAATCTGTACAGCTGTTGTCAAACTCGCAGCAGTTTAGTTATTACTGCTTTCTCTACCTTAACTTCGACGTATAGTTAAATTTGTTGTGATTCTAATTGTATCTTCAGGAATGAATTGCTGTTTGTTCTTTTTTAAAATTGACTTTTGCTTTGCTCTTTGATCGCAGACGAAGCAACACTGGATCGGTGCCAACTACATGCACCAGGGAGCAGCCGGAAACGATATTACCCGAACCAACGTCCCTGATATTCGTGCGGCTTATCGTCTGGAAACGCTGCTGGACGAATTGTCGAATATCTTCAAATCGGTTGACCTTGATGTCAAGTGATATAGCGAGAGGAACGAGAGCCGTCTTTGTCCGGTTAATTTAACTTGTCCATTAGACTTAACTATATCGACCCCTTTTGTGCAGGACGGATAAATTTCTAATGCTTTATTAGTGTTCTAGAATTGTGCATAGGACCTCTCCAGATGAGGCGACGAGACCCAGATTGTTGGCTTTAGAATCTTGACCTAACATTCCCTAATGTAACTGCGCCAAATGTTGAGCAAAACTCCTCAAATGTTGAGCAAAATACAGCTTTAGAAACGTTCGGTAATTACTTGTATTGGCATATTCTCTGCACCAGAGACAGGTGTAGAAAGCAGGGTGTGGAGCGATTACTTGTTAATTTAGCGTCAACAGCACGAAAAGCCAGTTAAAGCGCCTCCGTGCAAGTCAGTCGGCACGTTGAAAAAATTGACAGGAAAAACAACAACCATTTAAAAAAAAATTGCAGCAAACAGGATCCGCCCGAAGTCGAAGTCGAAGACGTGTACGCGGCAGTGTTGCTAAAGAGAGTGTGTCGGGATTTCAAAAATTCTTTCCGTTCCTCGTTTCCAAGTCCAAAAGCAGCTCAAATTTTGTGGAACCCTGCACAATTTCGTAACGATTAGCTCTTGAAGTGCCGATCGTCATAAGTTGCCAAGCTGGTAGGTTCACTTGTTTTAGAAAATCACTATTCTACTGATTTTAAACTATATTATATTAGTCAGACTTTGATTTGGAAAGTATCAGAATGTTGGGAATCCAATTTCTACCTTAATTCACTTGCATTTGGAATCTCTACATGGAATGGAAGAAACGGTAGAGAAGTTACCGTAAGGTCGCATGGGATGATATCCCCAGAGATAGGTGCGTTTAATGGGCGACAGGTAGCTGTGTCGAGCATGTCGGTACCAAGGCAGAGCCAAGTCGAGTGGTCGCAGTTCGGGGAAATCCCACCACCAAGGGTCACGGATCCACGACCTGGACGGCAGGAGAGCGTCGTCGTCGAGGAAGAGTCGCGGTCGCCACAGAGGATCGTCCAGGGGTAGACGGCGCAGCGGACGCTCTAACATTGCGGACATTTAAGATTTCTCCTTCTTCCCCATTCTTTTTAAACTACCTTATCACATTTCATTCCTGCACGCAAAAGTTTTTAGTTACAGCCAGAAGCAGCAACGTTAGAAACTTGTTAGTAACATGTCTTTGACTTGTTTCCTAAAACTAACTACTACTGTTTGACTCGTCTTTTCAGATGGGGAACATTCCTGTACTGCTGAACTGAAAACAACAGTGCGGTGCTAAGTTTTCTTTTCTACTAGGAACGGATCAAACTACGGCAACGGACATGACTGAAGAGGACAAGGGGGCGGGGCAGAATCAGTAAACGTCCGGAGCGAAAGTGACGTGTCTGGTGGCCATTCTCAGCGAGTCAATATAGTTCTGGAGGTTCTCGATGGACGGGTGGACGGACGTATCGTACGGCTTATACGTTCCGACGACTGATTTTAACGTCGCGAGGGCCTTTTCAGCTGCCTCTAGGGCTTCGCTACTCGTCGACATTGGCGTACCCATATGTTCCAGAACTGTAAGACATTGCTGACCTTATTGGGAATCTACAGTTTTGGTAAAAGCTTTCATTTGTCTTAATTTGTATCGATTAGGAATATAACAGAAGAGCAGGAAACAGCTAGATATTAACCTGTCCAGCAGTATTCCTATTTCGTGTAATGAGGTTAAATCAAACGAGAATCTGCAGCTGAAATGGTGGCTACTTTGTGGATTACCGGAATTCTAACAACCTGCATTTGCTAGTCGACACAAACAAGAAGGATACAATCCTTGCGAACATAGTTTTGAAATCTATGGACTCTTATTTTTGTCACGTAGAATGCTGGTACTTGAGTTACTAACTGATGAACTTATAACTTACGCCAATTAGTCGCAGCTGAACTTAACTTCGATTGATATACCCCTGAGCTGACAAGGTGCATACTGAATAGTACAGTTGTGATTTAGAATAAAGCCCAAGCCATTAAATAGCAATTAGCTTCGCATTACCGTGATTTTGTTCCTCTGTTATTCATTATTGAAGCTTCACACAATTAGTTATTTTTTTATATTCAATTAATAAAAGCGCTTGTTTGTTTATTTTTTTATGTTTTAAAAAAAGTCAATTAAGAAAAAACGAATGAAGACTTACTGAGAAGATCGTCCAGTTCAGGATCGAAATGAAGAGTGCGCGGCGGGATCCAGTGCCTTCGTGGGATGGTTGTCCTGGGCAGCAGGGCCCTTGGCGGGTTCAGCAGCAAGTCGTCCAGCGACTTCAAAGGAGTCGACCAATCTTATTTCAGGACGGAGAAATGAATTAAATAAGTTAAAATACTTTGTTTAAAAAGTAGTATGAACAGCGGAAACCAATTAATTACAAAATTTAAAAAAAACTAAAATTATATATTGAAAAATAAATGAATAAAAAAAATGATGAACGATCTAGGGAAATTGAATTGACCTTTCCATGGTTTCTCCAGCGGCAAGAGCGCCGGCGCCGTCGGGTTCCGGGGTCCGGATCCGGGTTCGGGAATCGAGCGGGCCGGTCGGGGACCGAAAGAGATTCCCTTCGGATGATAACCGTACGTGTTCGAGTTCAAAGGAACGAACCGGAGACCGTCGTTACGACCCAGAGGCTTCGTCACCGAAACTGGGATCTTCTCGGGCACCAGGACCGTCGAGCGCGGAGAGGTGACTCCCAGAGCTGGAAGTCTACGGTCACCCTCGAAACGGGTGTCCATATCGCCTTAATAACATAAGGTATTGGGGAAACTTGAAATATTATTTGTATATTTTCAAGTTACAAGTTTGGAATTGAAAACGTACCGTGAAGACCGCGCATGTACCATGTCCAAAATCGGGAACGATCCTTCAGGGACTGGTCGGATCCCGTGTAATAGTCCAAGTGTCTCCTCATCGTCGGATCCCAGAGTCTAAATTTAATGAACAGATACAATCCCAACAGTTCGTGTGGTCCCCATAATCTCGATACTTTTTCCTCGTTTTTACTGTTCAAAAGGGTTTTGTTGCCATTGAAATCGGGTCGACCAAAATAGTCGACAGCTACTTGCAGGCGGGTGGTAGTGGTTGGTTAAAACGGGGGAAAGGGGGCTGAGAAAGGTCAAACTGGGCCAGCTGCTTTTGGGTATGTGTCTAAAGCTGAGCAGCATTACGTCGACAGCAGCAACTGGTCGCAGCCAGACTATACTTAGAAACCTTCTTATCGACACTTTTCTTCGCAGTTTGGAAGTTTTGAAGAAACCCCAATAGTTTGTTTGTATTGGCCCACACTTTCCTTTTCTGTTTCTTCATCTATTTATTTTTACATCTTAGAGATCTACCTGGATTTTTCTTATAAAAAGACGTATTTAAAAAAAACATAATGTAGGCCAGGAATATGTAAGTTAATACTGATATCTATCTATCTATCTATCTATCTACCTCTACCTATCTATCCATCTGTCTGTCTATCTATCTATCTGTCTATCTATCTGTCTATCTGTCTATCTATCTATCTGTCTATCTATCTATCTATCCTGCTATCTATCTATCTACCTCTACCTATCTATCTATCTGTCTATCTATCTATCTATCCTGCTATCTATCTATCTACCTCTACCTATCTATATATCTATCTGTCTATCTATCTATCTGTCTATCTATCTATCTATCCTGCTATCTATCTATCTACCTCTACCTATCTATCTATCTATCTGTCTATCTATCTATCTATCCTGCTATCTATCTATCTACCTCTACCTATCTATCTATCTATCTGTCTATCTATCTATCTATCTATCCTGCTATCTATCCATATACCTACCTATCTCCCTACCTATTTATCTACTTATAGAATGTACAAGTTAATAGTACGTTACGGAGATTCTTACCTCGTAGAAAAGTCGAGTATGGGCAGTGAAGAAGTGTCTGCTGGAACAACTGCTACCTGAGCCGGTTATGGAGCCACTAGACTGCGTGGACCAGCGATCCTGGAGTCGAGTCCTTGCGCCCAGCTGTTGCAATTTTGGAAACGCCCACTGGACAACGTATGCAAGACCGTTCTCAGTAAACGGCTCCAAGAATTTCTGCATTCTTACTTTTTTTAGAGCCGCTTTCATAATGAGAACCTTTTTTCCAAGAGATGAAACAAAGAGGTGCGTTTTTGCGAAAAGAATTCTTGAAGTCAAGTTTTCTGTGTTCAACCTGTAATTTCGCAGATTTAGCGCCTGAAAAATAACAACTGGCAAAGTTGCAAAACCGCAAATAGAACAAGTAGCGCAACCTCTCTTTGTCTTAAATCTGCCTATATATCAGCGTATCTATCTATCTATCTAAATATCTGTATGTATATCTATCTGTATATATATCTGTCTATCTATCTGTCTATCTGTCTGTATCTGTCTATCTATCTGTCTATTTATCTGTCTATCCGTCTGTCTATCTATCTGTCTGTCTGTCCGTCTATCTGTCTATCTATCTATCTGTCTATATGTGTATCTTTCTATCTTTCCGTCTCTCTATCTCTCTCTATCTATCTGTCTATCTATCTACCTATCTATCTATCTGTCTGTCTATTTATCTATCTATCTATATGTCTCTATCTTTCCATCTCCCTATCTCTCTATCTCTCTATCTATCTGTCTGTCTATCTGTCCATCTCTCTATATGTCTATCTTTCTATCCACCCATCTATCTAATGACCTATCTATCTGTCTATCAATTCGGTATATCTCTATCTACTTACCTATCTATCTATATGAAGTCACCTAGCCGTCTATCTACCCTTTCGAATTTTCAATCTTAAAAAAAAGTTTTCTTGAAAAATATTTTTTTTTAAACAACTGTTGTTATGTTAATTAAAATAACTTATTCCGATTCGCGGATTTGCGAATGGGATATGAGAAATGTAGCGTGACTTATGGATTTATTATAGCGCGACATAATTTTTCCGCGGCTGTGATAAATCATCTAATTTTAGAAGCGGTTTTGGTCGAGAGAGATACAGAAAAAGAAGAAAGTGTGAATTGCTTTGGTTGAGTCACTCGTGGGCGAAATCCGAGTCGGGATCCCATTTTAGGAGCGAGCGATCCACACATTCCTCCAGCCAACTTGGCGTCTCGATACATTTTTAGTGCAAACTAATCTATTTCACTGTTTATTGCAGTTCTTACCTGCTTTATGTCACCGTATCATTATTTATATGAACCGTACGTGTCACCTAGATACTTAAATCTTTAGTATTTATGTTAAATATTAATCATATCTCCATGTTTACCCCATCGTAGTATTATCTTGGTACTGAATTATAATGTTGCTTATGTTAATTTAGGCCAATTTATAAAAGTTTAATAAGTTTTCTAGTAGTAATTAAGTTTAGTTCAGTATTAGTTTTGTTTAATACAATTAGTTCACTAAAATTAATGAATTAAGCTAATTTTGCCTTAAAGCAACCCAAGTCTAAGTAAATTAAGGTAAAGTTGTCAAGGTCATGAATATATATCGGGCGCTGAAGTGGTCAAGTTCAACTTAAGTTGAATTGGATTAAGTCTCGACAATCGGGTACCGCTGTGATACGGTGATAGTCGAAGCCGGAATCGAATCATTAGGTAGGACAAACAAAGAAATATAGTAATTATAATATATTAAATGATTATAGTGCAATTACGTATAAATAAACAACATAGATAGATAGATAGATAGATAGATAGATAGATAGATAGACAGATTGATGCATATAGCGACATCTCTGCTACAAATGCGAAATGAACAATTGCTGCGCAGATTCGCTACTGTCCATCTATTTATAGCCTACCTATCGAAGTACATCCGCCCTCGAGTACCTTCTACTAATGATCTGTAACAGTTGGAGATAATTTAAAGTTAATTTGTGTTATCTTGAGTAGAATAAGTATTGTAAAGTACCAATGACATGTATGGTAAGAAAGATTGCAATATGGGAAAGTGAAACACTGTTAAGCTTTGTCTTTTATGTAAAGAATATCCCCGATATCGTTCCATAGGCTGGTGGTGCCATCTGCGGACTGTGGCGAGTAGCTGTTCCATGTCTCAAATACGGTAATCTCATGGATAGATAGAAAATAACTTTTCCGTGTAATTATCTAATAAAGATATTTGAAATGGTGACGATTCCGTTAATAGGTTTAAATGAACGCTTAACATGTTCTGCTACAATGGCTAGAAGATGAAAATGGTATCTAGATATCATTAATATGATTTTTTCTTGGAACGTGCACGTCTTGAAATGACCAATAGCATTTTCCTCTAATAAAATGAAGGTGTAGGGACATGGATGGTTGGATGGGTGAATGGGTGAATGTATGTATGGTTGGATAGATGCATAGTACATGGATAAGTAAATAGATCGTTAGATAGATAGATTGACAGACAGACAGACAGACAGGCGGTGATAGATAGATAGATACACGGTTAAAAAGAAAGGTAGATAGATAGATATATAGATAGTTAGATAGATAGTTAGATAGGTAGACAGATAGACAGATAAATGGGTAGATAGACAGACAGACAGATAGATAGATAGATAGATAGATAGATAGATAGATAGATAGATAGATAGACAGACAGACAGACAGCAAATAGATAGACAGATACATGGGTAGATAGACAGACAGATTGATAGATAGATAGATGGATAGAGGGACAGACATACAAATAGATGGACCGATAGATGGGTAGATAGATAGATAGGACAGGTAGACAGAGAGGTAGATAGATAGATAGGGACAGGTAGATAGGGACAGGTAGACAGAGAGGTAGATAGACAGATAGATAGATAGAGAGACAGACAGACAAATAGATGGGTAGATAGGCAGATAGATCTATAGGGACAGGTAGACAGAGAGGTAGATAGATAGATAGATAGATTAGACAGACAGATAGATAGATAGATAGATAGATAGATAGATAGATACAAACATACCTATACACATACATTTTCGCAGGCATCAGAAAGAATACAAACTAATACACACGTTCCATTTCATTGGCCATCATACTTTCCATGGCTTTTCCGAGTTGTCAAAAAGCATATCTGCAGTAAAGATTCAAAGTTTCGAGGCTTCAAGTCAACTGTCACAAAAACAAGCAACCGCGGCGCACAGGTGATAAAAAATCACAAGTTTCTCCGTGACAAAGTCAGTGCCAAGAAGCTGTAACGGAACTTTACCAGAGAGGGAAAAAAAATCTCTCTCCAAAAAGGAAACGTGAATGTATTACTAAGGAAATACCTACCGAGTTGCACTGATGTACAGTTATAGGCTTTTTCCTATCAGGAACAAAGAAATGAAAAATACTTCACAGCCTGTTTACATAATTAAAACTTAAATACGGAATGTAAACTTTAAGTGTTGCTTATACAGTAACCAGTTTTGTTGTTATTGTTATTTTGTTTAGTTACATTCAGTAATGCAGTACTATTAAATATCATATTAGTAACTGTTCTGTTGCTACGTAATATACTAAATATTAGATGCATTAACCTAAGCTACTAGTTAAAGAATCTCATATTAACATTGATTATGCTTAAACGTATTAAACGTATTACAAATGTGAGCATGTTTTGAAACTACTAGTATATGTAGTAGTAGTTTAACTTGTTAGTTTTAATTAGTTATGGATAATTAATTGCGTTAATTAGCCCAGCTATTACGATATTGCGCAGTTAACTAAGAATTACTTATGTAACTGTAATTGCATCAAACTTGAATACTTGCTACTATACTAGACTATTGTATCTACCTTATATCCAACTTGTATACCGATGACTATAGTTTGAATCAAACTACCTGTTGACAGCATGTATCCATTCTGGGATTCTTACTATCTCGGCCATTTTGGATTGGTTGCATAGGGCTCCTAGATCTATCCGGTATTACTTGAAACTCTAGGGTTAACAGTAAGGTTTATATGTCCTAGGTTTTGGATGATATCTGGACGGATACAATTCGATTTGGAATAACGACACGACAAGAAAAGAAGGTTGGGTTGAAGGATTCCAAGTCGAACTGGTATTGCTGGAACGTATCTTATTGGTTATTTGTACAATTTTATTTGAAGTTGTAAACCCCTTTGAAAGTTTACTTGAGGCCAGGAATGGTCCTTAAAAGGCCGAATCTTTTCGTGTTTGCACTGCGCCTCTGATGAGTCATACCAGTTTGCTAACGGCTGGAGTATATTTGCATATGTTGGGGAACAATGCGGAAATTAGTGGAGATATACTGGAAACGGTATTGAACAGTTTTGCTGTTCTTGTCGTTTCCTACGTAGATAGATAGATAGGTAGAATGTAGAAGCGCACGTAGGTAGGTAAATAGACAAATGGATAGATGGATAGAGAGATAGAGAGATAGGTAAGTAGATAGACAGATAGATAGATAGACAGATAGACAGATGGATAGATAGGTAAATAAATAGGTGGATAGGTAAGTAGATAGACAGATAGACAGATAGATAGATAGACTGATAGACTGATAGACGATAGATAGACAATAAGATGAATTAATTATTAGCTAGACGGATAGAAAGATAATCAGATAGATAGATAGTTAGACAGATGAATAGGTAGGTAGGTAGATAGATAGATAGATAGATAGATAGATAGATAGATAGATAGATAGATTTGATTTCTACCAATTTAAGTTGCTTATCTTATAACTTTGCCAAGAAATTCAACCAGTTAACATTAGCAAATATAATTATAACAAGAAATTAATATAATATAATGACGTACTTACTAAATTAACATATACATCAAATCAACATCATAATAATAATAAATATAATAAGAATTTTTTTTAAAAAAATCCCCACTTCAACTCGATAGTCGACTTCAAAGACAATCTCATTTCATTCAAACTCTGATATCTGTCAGCAGTTTAACTTAAATAATGTCTATATTTTAAGATAATATTACGATTACTATTTCTTTATATAACTCATTTTGTTCATTAAAACAGAGTAGCGGACCCTTGCACTTTCCATCGCGCTTAATGGGCACTGCATCCGGAAGGCATCCGCATAACTAGGAACCACGCGTGCGTGTATTTGCATCCATTTGGCTTGTTTTCACACACACACACCCATACTTCACATCTGCATAAACCCAAACGTCGGGGTTGTGGAAAAACTGTCAGCAGAGGGGTCGGCAACTTTCAAACTTTCCAATTATTAACTAAAATTTAAATCATACCATTGCATCTATTAATTTAATATAATAGTATTTAAATAGACTGTAATTCTAATTATATTCATAATTAAGTTGGGTAGATATACGAAGGAAACGTTAAGTGAATTATAACAAACTGAAATTTTTTACATCAAAATCATTATAGTTAATTAATTTGTAATCTTTAAAAACAGCTGTGGAAATCGGGAATTGCACGATGGGCCAGACATAGGTGATTAAGTTGATTCTTGCTTATTAACTTAACTTGTTATAATCGAGTTAAAGTCTAAGAACGAATAATAATATAATAAGCGTATTAACGGATTAAGTCGGTGAAGGAAGAATCAACAAAAAGTCGACTTTTTTAACGAGTCGTCTACACAACAGACGGATTAAATGAGGCCAAGGTGCTTCTTACTCGCATGGAACAACAGCATTTAGCTATTTTTTATTTGTTTTCCTTCTTTAAAATTTTCATTGCTATCATGTTTACCATATTGCAATAAAATTAAGATGATATAAGAGTCTATTAGAGTTAAGTTATTATCTCTGGAAAGGTCAAGTATCATTAAGTTGGCTAATGTAACTTAATGATGATAACGGCAAAAGTAAGAAATTTTAAGTTTATTAAAAGAGAACCAATCGATTTTATTTTCAGTGGGTTACTCGGTATGGTTCTATTCAACTAACTGTCTACCTACCTATCTATCGATCCATCTCTCTATCCATGTGTCTATCTATGTATCTATTTATCCGTCTATCTATGTATCTATCTATCTGTCTATCTATCTATCTATACCTCTGTCTATCTATATATCTATCTATCTGTCTATCTATGTTCTTATCTATCTGTCTATCTGTCCATCTATGTGCCTATCTATCTATCTATCCATCTGTCTATCTATCCATCTACCTATCTACCCATCTACCTATCTATCCATCTATATTTCTATCCATCCAACCAAACATTCATGTATCTATCCGTCTATCCACATCTATCTGTCTGCCTATCTGTTCAAGTATACGTATACCTAGTGTTCTGAATGGAATGCCGTTAATTTGAGTGAATTATACCTTTGCCTTAGTTTCTTGGGACTGTGTTTGAGAAATTTTGGGTTAGCCCCTTAGCTGAGTTGGATTGTAAATTTGTTCTTCTGTGCTATCCCCTGTTTTAAGTTGCATGTTAAATATCCTTGCCGTTCATTTGGATGCGAACCTTTAAATAGGGCCTTTATGACCTTTCAGGGGATTCGGTTTTCATTCATTTTCGTTCGCTTTGGCAATTCGGTCGTGTTATGCATATTACTGTGTTTGTTGTTATCTCGTGAGTAAAAAGATTCGTTTAGATTTCGGCTTCTTTCGATTCCCTTAGTTAAAAGTCAATTGGAAAATAAAAGGGAGTTAAGTTTGTAAATCATTCTGAATTATTCGCAACTCCTAGCTAAGTTTAATAGCGAAGAAAATAACTTCAGATCAAGATAATTTTACTGAATTAACAGGACTAAAATCGACTTCATATTGAATAGATTAAATGACTCAATGACTCTAGACTCAGCGCAAGAGATTCTTTGAGTCGCAGGTGGTGAGGGTTTTCAAACGGTTATAGCCTGCGGACAGTGTCCGTTATCGGAGATCACACATAACCGAGAGGACGCAGCACTCCTTTATATGGGCAGCAGGAGAATGTGAGTAAAATCTTGGCCTGGAAACTTGTTTAACTGGTTTCCAGAGTGAACGGCCACCGACCAAACTGAACAATAGCCTCGGGAATTCAACTTTAAAATATTCACGACTTTACGACGACAAAAAGTTGATTTTTTTACTGAGAGCTGTGAAGATGCAATGAAACTTAATCAACTTGATTAATCCAACTCGGCTCAATATTATAAACAACACAACTCAGTTTGAAAGCTCAATTTAAACCCGACTCGATTCAGATCGACTGAATTCAACGTTACTCGAGCCCGCGTTTATGAACCCAACTTAAGTCAACTAACTTAACTAAAGCAATTCAACTGTCACAACTCGACTCAGGTTAGCTCGAAATTATTTAACTAAACTAGATCGACTCAACTCATCTCAGACGAACTCAACTCAACTCGTTTAGAACTCAACTGAACTCAAATCGACTCAACTCAGATGAACTCAACTCAACTCAGATCGACTCAACTCAGATGAACTCAACTCAGCTCATATAGATTCAACTCAACTCAACTCGTTTAGAACTCAGTTCAACTCAAATCGACTCTACTCAGATGAACTCAACTCAACTCATATAAATTTAACTCAACTCAACTCGTTCAGAACTCAATTAAACTTAAATCGACTCAACTCATTTAGAACTCGTCAACTTAACTCATAGACTCAACTCAACTCATTATCGACTCTTTTGAACCGAGATCAATTTGGCTCAAACTCGACCAACTCAATACAACTCGACTAGTCAACTCAACTCAATATAAGCCAGTCAACCTTACAGCAGCTCGCCTTATCTCGACGAACTCGACTTAACTTAAGAGAACTCAACTCAATTCGACCCAAGTGGCTCAACTCGATATCCGACTTCTAATGAAGAACCGTCATCAAATCAAAGCCTTCGTCATCCTTCGACTCTTTTTAAAACAGTAAACAACACGTTATTGTCACAATGTTATCAGCTTGATTTGATCCAATTGTTTTACGTAAATTATACAGAATCTCCTAATGTATTTCATTGACCCGGAGTTGATTAAACAAATAAATGAATAAGAAAATTACTAATCAAATAAAAGTATATTTAATAACATATCCTTATTATTGATACTAATGGTAAAACAGCCAGCCGTAAGCTGCATGGGGCGAGGCCCAAAACTCAGCAGCACCAGTACGCAGCCAGTCAGTTCTTACTGGACCGCACGCAAGGCAACACGTCCCGTTGGAATCATGTAGAAACCGCAAAACATAAACACCAAATCCATGAATCCAATTTGACTTACAACTGATTATCAAATCATTCGTCAATCGACTATCAAGTGAAATACCATAATTACAAAAACTTGAGAAACGATGGAACCAGGACTAATTGCAGTTTGCGCCGTTCAAGTCATCGTACTGGCGATTGTCGCCTGCGGAATCGTATTGTACCTGATGAGACATCTGATGTTCCGATCGCGATACGAGGCTGCCGGCAAATCCATCCTGGTCACCGGATGCGATTCCGGATTGGGTTGGCAGCTGGCGCGCCATTTCGACCGCACGGGATTCCGGGTCTACGCGGGATTCGCTAACCCGACCGGTGAAGGAGCCGTTCGACTCCAGACGGAAGCCTCCGCACGGACCCGGATCATCCACCTGGATGTCACCTCGACAGCTTCCCTCCAGAATGCGGCAAGGATTCTTAAGGATCAGCTGATCAACTGCGATAAAGGTTTACCGCCATTCCTACTGACTTTATTAATCAACTTAATAGTTAATTAAATTTAATTAGTTCTTTTAAGTATTTATGTGATTTTCTTTGAGATTATCCTGCAGCTTAACGAAAGTTAAAGGAAGTGACGCGTGCGTTTCAAGACAAAGGATATTTCCCGGTCGTTATTTTTTTAAGGAGGATTTAATTAACTTTTATCTTTTTCTGGTAATTCTTTTCAATGTGTGAGAATTTGGAAATTGCCGCGCATCTTCAGAAGATGTGTCCTTCACCTGCCAGGTCGCTCACTTTCATATCAAGCGCCTCTCTCTTTTCTCACCAGTCTCACTATTCAATTACAGTTATTAGTTGCTTAGTTAATTATTTTTACTCATTATCAAGGCTAACTTAGTTTGATTAGCAACTCAGTTACCTAATTAATTATAACTTAGTTAGTTTGAGTGACTTAGCAAGTTAGTCTGGTTTAACTTTGGCTAGATTACAGATTGTTACGATATCCTTATCTTTATAGTTATAAGTATTTAACAGTGAATTAATAGTCTTAATATTGGAGTGACGTAATAGAGTTAGGTTAAGTTAAATTGGATCAGATTATATCAAAACTGAAATTGCTCTTTGGCAGCTCAGTTACAAAGCTATAACTAGCCATTTAATAAATTAACCACCAAGTTATGAAATTATCTTTGATTGACTCGGTTATAACTGTATCGATCTGTTAACTGTATAATTAGCTTAGTAAAAGTCTTTAAGTATCCGTCATAACCTTGCAATGTCTGGTATAATTTCTGGATTCAACGAACTTGATACCAATTTTAACCTGTAACGGACATCCATTGTTGTTCAAATCCTAATTATATAATCGTAATACTAACCGATATAATATAATGGTGTACAAGTTTATTGAAATGACGGTTAACTGAACAGACAAGTCATATGGTGTGTGTTTAAATCGCGTGCTACAAAACTCCTATACAATCCCACGTTCAGATTTCCCGCGTTCTAGTTGACCAAGCCCGCTTAACATAGAGGGCAAATATCTCCGCTGTGAAGTCCGACCGCAGTTCTCACTTTGGATCCCCTTTAACTTTAACCAGTCCATACGAAGCAGCGGGGGGCCAGATAATCTTTGCGTGTTAAGAAACAGTTTTGCAGCATCTTTTGAAGCATCTATTCACATCGTTTATTCATGTCTATTTACTATGTATAGTATTAGAGCCGAAGAAATTTATGAATGGTGGGAAATTGTAGTAATTTGCAACTTTTTAGGATTTTATTTTGGCCAAACTAACCAACCGATTAGAATGAAACTTTACGAGTGCATTAGGTGTACTTAGGCCTACCTTTGGTATTTTTTGGGTTGCTATATCTTTGAAATTGTGGGAGTAATCAGCAATTAACTTTCCCCCAGCAGGAATCCGTTTTTATCGCTCCAGACTGTTCTTCCTTAGCTTTAAAAT
>JAIQCU010000113.1:50000-91824 GCA_022114935.1 Leptestheria dahalacensis
AATGAAGGGAAAAAAAGGAAAGAGGTTGGCACAGATTTATTTTCTTTTAAAAGAGGAACGCGAGAAATGAATTCTCCTTGGCCTTTCACTTTTACTCGCGGCTGATACGCCGTACACCAGGCCCACTTTACATATTAAAGACCTAGAATTACCGTCAAATCGTAAAAAAGTAAATAGCTGACATGAAAGTTAACATTAGGACGACATGAGCCGAGAAAATTAATGTCATGTTATTATCTTATGGTTTCCACGTTAGCTAGAATGATTACAGCGAATATAACACTACATGATACTGATAGTTTAATGATAGTTTTCTGTCCTAATCCTCTTACCGAGACAACATTTGTAGCCGTTCATTGTACGGAAATTGTATCATCTGCAGTTATTGTGCGTATTAAAGATTTATTTATAAACCAATAAAGTGATAATTGATTAACTTTGATTGGCATTGAAGTTTATTGAGATATGTATGTACGTATGAAGGTTTATGGGCCCTGGTGAACGCAGCCTCTCACTGCGTCTGCGGCGAGCTGCTGTGGCAGACGCGGGATCATTGCCAGAAACAACTGGACGTCAATTTCATCGCTGTGGTGCAGGCCGTGCGGATCTTTCTGCCGCTCCTCAAGACCAGCCAAGGTGCGTCAACCTTTCTAGCATCTAATAAAACCTGTAACGTTTAATCTTACAGGTAATTATACCTGCTACTTTACCATTAGTTTTCCCCTTAAAAAACGCAGCATCAGAAAACGAAACACGCACCTGTTGGGTTCTTCGCCTTGTAGACTATCTCTGGTTTTTATTTATTGACTGAAGAGGTTCTCCTGTTCAAATCAGCACTGTATTGTTTCCTCTTGTCTCTTCAAGGGCCATTAGCTTGGCTAATTTACGACTCGGTATAAAGATTATTAAAAGATTACGGGACCGTTCGTTAAATCTTAGCGCAAGTTCATTAAAACTTCTCCTGTATCGTATCTCACACACGCATGGCGGAAGTAGCTGTCGTTGTTCGGTTTAACGGTTCTTCGGACGGCGGATTCAAATCTATTCTTTATTATCATCTCTTACATAATTGCATAATTATAAAATCATATATCATTTATTCTTCAATGATTATAATAAATGTAAAAGCTGAATGCGAATTATTATGAATTCAAGCACGCTGCAAATATTCACATTTCTCTATATTATTTTATTTCTGAGATTTTTATTTTTAATATGGATTATCATTTTTAACATAAAAAAGGTCGAATTATCAATGTCGGTGCCCTGGCCGATACGGACGGTCATGCTCAACCCGGACTGTCCATGTACAGCGCTACCAAACACGCAGTCGAAGGACTGTCGAAAACTCTCCGCTGCGAACTTGCCCGATGTAAGGTCGGGATAACTGTCGTCCAACCCGATGCTGCGACTGTCGAGAAATTCCTCCTCGAGGGACATCACAGGTTGGTTTATTATACTATTGTTTTTGTTGTTGGAGATATCAAGTTATACTGTGGACGTCATAATGTAAGCAAACCTAACTATGTCAATGCCATACCAGAAACATGAACGAGATGTGGGACCAAATGACACCCGAACTGCGTCGCGAGAACCAGGACGCGTTCATCGCCTATCACGACCGAGTCGCTAAGGAAGGTATCGACACGGACGACCTCGAGAGTGCCGGTCATTCCGGACTGTCTAGCTACTTGGTCGACTGTTTCGAAGATGCCGTGCTCAGCAAGAAACCCTACGATACTTACGCTGCGGTTCCGGGGTTCCTGTCTCGTTTCAAGATGGCTGCTGCGGGGTTACTGCCGTCCGGTTGGGGCGAGTATTTCGTCCAGCGCAAGTATAAACACAACATCGCCAGTATCTTTAAAGTATAAACCGATAACCATTGCGCCCATCATACTTCATTTATAAAAGACCTGTATCTTCATCATTTGTATATCTCTGTAATTTACTAACACGTTGATTATTGTGTATGCTTGCTGTATTTCTACGTTGCTTACATTGGGAAATACATAAAAAGATAATCCCAGGGTAAAAGTATCTTTAAAACCGCACACCAGTTTCATTTCTTATCAGCTTCAGAGAAAATTCAGGTGTTTAAAATTCCCAGGTTTCAAGCCAGCGCATACCGTACATGGTGCTGTTGCTCTCCGTGGAAGGCGCGCTGTTCATTCCATAAACCAGCGGGGCAAACAGGTAAAAACTGCAAACAAAAATCAGAATTCATCACAAACGGTTATAAGTAAAACATACCATATATACAATTTTTTAAAAAAGATGATCTTACTATTCTCCATAAAACTGATATACAGATTATTCAGCTTGATATATAAACCTTCAGCATCCTGTAAGAACAATCGTTGCGTTTCTCCAACAATAAGGTTATTTTAAAAACATAACGTTACTGAAATTATCAGCATTAGTTTATAATTAAATTAGGACCTTAAAAATGGTTCGAATACCTTTAAATTGTCAATCGGTAATGGGTTTATCAAGGGCATCATATCGAGTGCCCCACGTGCCTGATAAACTAACTAATATTTCCCTACAAACTCCTATCTGTTAATTTATGTTTGTCAGTGATAATGATACTATCCCAGCGATCAAGTTACCTGTAAACTAGCCCGGCGAGGACGAGTCCAAACATCCACTGATAAAATCCTCTGGATAAAAGCCTCGGTAGGAAAGAGGGTATCGATTCCAGCATGTAGTCGATAATGACGCCTGTATAAAGCCAATATAAAAGTTGAAATGAATGATGTTTGGTTATAGTTGCTGTATTAGTCGCTTTTAGCTGGTTGGTTGTATCGCTATACGGTTAGTTCGATCATATGCGTCGTTCGTTCCATTACAAGGTTAGTTATCATACGTATGGCAGGTTATAACATATATATGGTTACGATAATTTCATCATACGGTTGGTTATATCATCACATGGATTGGCTATAACATATATATGGTTATGGTTATGTTATATCACTGTACGGTAGGTTTTATCACTATGGGGTTGGTAATATCGTATACATAACTAGTTAGATGTTTTTGGTTGGTTCCAGCCATTCTTCCAGTTGCTTATAGCAGCTGTTATAAACAGTTGACTTTCGCTGGTGTTCCACACTGTGGAGAGAATCTTACCCGACATCATGCTGGAGAACAAAAGCGCCGGGAAGTAATGATGGAAGTAGAGAATACGTCCCATGCCCCAAAAAGGCACATAGTGTAGTAGCCAGCCGACGTAGAGCCAACCACAGGCGTGCATCACACGGTTCTGCAACACTGCAGATCAACAAACGAGGTAAATTTTCATTATTAACGAAGCTCTCCCTAACAGTCAAAAGAGAGATTTCTGCGGTAATATTTCTTTCTTACTCTGCTGACGTGGAGTTGAAACGATGCCGCGCTTATCCCTGACGGCCTTAATGGTGAACACGGTTAGGTAGAAACCCATGAAGAGCAGATTTCCCCACCAGATGATCGGGTTACCCAGCAAGTAGATTCGGATATCGTTGCCAGAGAAAAATTGGCCCTGCTCATGAAAATTATACTTATCAATTAACATTACAAAATTAGAAATATTAATTAATAACTAATTAGTACAAACATCATATTTATACGTTATAGTTAATCGATGATTTGAAATAGATGTAAGAAATCACCGAAAAGCAATTCAAGTTAAAGATCTTGATTATCCATTCACCTCTTTGCGGCTTGCTAATTTCCAACAATTACCGTAATTTAATTGTAAGCAGCTTTAATTAGTCAAGGATGTATTCGTACCCTAAGGTTAATAGGCCACATCCAGGGCCTGGAGGTCATTTCGCCCTCCTTGGGTTTGAGACCGGCGTTGCCGCTGAACATGACGGCGTGCGACTCGATGAAACGCTGCAGGAAGTTCATCTTGTACTCGCTGAAACTGATGTTGGGCACTGGGAATCGACAAAATAATCGAGTTAATATCGCAAATACTTAGAATTTCAATATGTGTTGTTCAATAAATGATAAACACGGTTATCAGTTATTCGGTTAGTTGATTTTATTCCACGAGTAATTGATGATGACCGATTAACTTAATCGATTCAATAAACTTAATGTTATTAATAGTAATTAATATGCAAGAAAACATAACTTGAATTAAATAAAATTAAGTACTTAATCATACTACATTCCAAAGTTTTGTGATTCTATTTTTATTTGGACCAAATGTAAATAAACAACATTAATACCGTTTCATAATGCCATAAAATCAACACACTGATTGTATTTATAGAAAATACTTAATTATACACAATTACTTATTAAAAAATAAAGAGTTAAAATTTATAGAATTCTGTTAGAAAGGCCGTATTTCAACAAGGTCTGTTAACGCGAATATCTGTAAAGTTCAATTCGATATTAAAAGCTGGAATACTTACAGCGAGGGAACCTATTATCCTCGATGTTCCACACTGCAGCAGCATCACGCAGGTTCGGGTTGCAGGTCACTTCTTGCTGCTCAAATCCCCTATAAAAAGAGAGACGACATTAAATTTGATTATCTATACTTAAAGGATTCATTTCACAACTCAGTCTCAATTATAAGAGGATTAGTACTTAGTAAATAATGATCTTTCAAATAAGTAGTATCAATCCTGCTATTGGCTATTTATATGAACTATTAATTATGGACTTATTCTTGTTTTAAGTAAAATTTTACTAATTTACTGGAAGAGTTGTTAATCTACTGAAGAGGGTAGAGGATAGAGGTAGTGCATACCATTTGGGCAAAGTTTTCTTGGTGGTCGTGAGGACGCAATTCTGCAGGTAATGGACCAATCGGAAGCGATGGCGCATTGTCTCCAGGATTTCGTTCTCCTTGCCGTTGATGACGACCACGCGCCATACGTCGTTGGCGTCGCCCGTTCCGTTCTGCAACAAAAAACAACAACAACAGAAATCCAAATTAAAGTCTGCAAACAATACCAGAGTTACAATCTGAAGCCAAACTACTTGCAACAACCGAACACCTTTCTAGCTTACACCGATAATGCAATTACCTGTTTTGCAATACAATGCATATAGATGGTTAATTAGTATCAAGTTCTTAAACAAGATTAACTATTATTGAATATACTGTACAAGTTTAAATTATTCAAAGATAGTCAAGCAACCCATATCACCAGCGTAAACCCTAACTATCATATTTCAAAAATATTATTTACACATGCATATGTGACCATGTGACCTACCAAGACCATATGTGTCGATGTTGCTGGGTAAAAGTTGTTCGCTTATGGCACCCTCGTTTTCAAAGATACAGCAACCAAAAAAATAATGAGTCTAGAACTGTTAACACTTTACACACCACTTAAGTTTCATTGAAATCGGATTATTAGTTTTGCTGGAATAAAATTCCAAAGTATGCGAATTATTGTAATCCATCACCGTTCATGACCCTTTTTTGGCTCTAGACTACGATATTGCATACATACTATTCTACTCTATACTGATCTATGCACATAGTATATATGTATACCACTACTATACATACATAACATAAGATATAACTGAACATTCAGTTCAGGTGAATTACCTCTCCGTAACCCGTCACTTGGAAATGCTTCTTCGACACTGGCGCCGGTTCTTTGTGCGCGTGCAGATTCCTTCTGGTGGGCCTGTGCTCCAGTCGAATCAAGTCGCCATTGCGAACGAACTCGATGGGTTCAGTCGAGTTCCAGCGAGGGGCGGGCTTATTGAAGCGCTTGACGTACCAGCGGTTGTTACCGTCCTTGTGAGAGTAGGTGGTGACCTGCTGCTGCTTGGCTCCCACGCCGGCCGGATAGAGATGCATGTGCGAGTGTAGGTAACCTCCGCCAGTGACACTGTTCTTCAGGGTCAGTAATGAACCGTAGGCCACCTCTGTTGAAAGAAGATCCAATTATTGACTAATACTTCAACAATCAGCTATTTTACACAATGTGTTAATGTACTTAATTAACATCAACCTTAACCAGTGCTAGTTATACTAATTATACTTGGTAAGTAGCGATTAATACAATGTAATTAATAGAAAAATACAATAGGCCTTCGATTGCAAGATAAATTTACGTCAAAATATAAAGATACTCATCCGATAGATTCATTAACCAAACAAGGTTCAAATAAACGAGGAATGGGCAACGCAAGTCAATTAATTCGCGTATACGTAGCTGTTTTCATCGATAAACGCTTTATTCACGTTAGTTAGTTAATTAGCTACTATAATATATTATATTGTAGTACATTAATTAATTAGGTATTAGTTAAATTTTAATCTAAATCAACGAGGATTTGTCGAGCTGTGAGATGGGCCCTGTGCGTCAATCACCGTATACGTAGCTGTTCTCGTCAATAAGCACTTGATACATATTAGTTATTAATTAGTCATTAAATCAGTTATCGTAGAAAATTTAATTACAGTGAATTAGTTCATCAGTTATTAGTCAGCTGCGGTTCAGATTAACGGTATTTAACTGGGTAATATCACCTGACTTGGCTAATTTAACAAGTTTAAGGAATGATTACCTCTTGGAGTGGTGGCGTTATGCAGCGAGTTTCCTTCCAAGTGCGTCTGGAAAGCCGAGCTAAAGAAACCGTCTCCAGGTCCACTATATCCAACACAATACAACAATAATATAATATATATAAATAACAAATAAAATAATATAGCAAACATATAATTAATATGTAATAAATACATAATGACACATTATATTATAAACAATATTTTTTAAAAATATTATTACGAAATGAGCGAATGACGTGTGTGAATGAGATGAATGGGCCAAAACTTACGTTAAATAGAGAACGCGAAGGTGGACGTAGAAGATTCCCATGTACAAAATAGCCGGGACGAGGATCAAACAAACGGCCCTCGCTACGAAATGCTTCACGGTGTAACTCTGCAAAACGACAAAAAAGGGAAAGAATTCAATAGCAATAAACAATTAGATAATCATATTATAATATAATTAATATTACTCACATAATAAGGTAACAGTAATGATAATAATAATAATAATAGTAATAAGGAGCACGTGGTTCATATACGTACCACAGGCTTCGACAGATCGCCTAGAATCTCCCACAAGTCAGCGATGGCTCTGAAACCGACCAGTATCACGATGAACAGACCGACGAATTTGACGCTGATTGCTCCAGTGATCATCACGCCGGTGGCTGTCAGCCAGGTCCACCACGACAGCGAAAACGGTCTGCAGTTAAATATAATTTCAAATCAAGACTCGATCATAGCAGCCAATAACTACTTCATACAATCAAAATTCTTTCTAAAGGTAAAATTTTACCTTTTTGCACATTGCAAATTGTGTACCAAGTCCTATTTCAATTCTCCTAATGTCTAATTAGTGCTAATTTTGAATTCTTAACAGTTTATTCTGTACACAGTTGAATTTCAGTATCCTTCTAACTATTCTAACAATTGCAAAATTTCAAAGGAATTTCATTCAATGCAGCAAGTTAACTGCAGACAATGGCCTTCCACTTAACTGTTTTTGTTTTACAATAATATGTGATATAGCAATCGTAGTACTCGTGGTAACCGTAGTAATCTTACTAATCCAAGTAATAGCAGTAACCGTAGTAATGGTGGTAATAGTGGTAATCGTAGTAATCGTAGTAATCGTAGTAATCGTTGTAATCTTAGTTATCGTAGTTATCGTAGTAATGGTAGTAATGGTAGTAATGGCAGTAATGATAGTAATGGTAGTAATAGCAGTAATAGCAGTAATCGTAGAAATTGGAGTAATAATAGTAATCGTAGTAATCGTCGTAATCTTAGTAAGCTTAGTAATCTGTATTCTTAGTAATCTTAGTAATTTTAGTAATAATAGTAGTAGCAGTAATAGTAGTAATCTTAGTAATATTTGTAATATTTGTAATCTCAGTAATCTGTAATCTGTATTCTTAGTAATCTTAGTAATCTTAGTAATCGTCGTAATCGTAGTAATAGTAGTAATAGTTGTAATCTATATTAATAAAAATAGTTCTCTCGGGAAAATGGCCGCCGTCCCGTACAGAAAAACATTTATAACAAATCACAGAATCATCGGATAATTTTCGGACCACTTTCAAAACATTCGCACTGAATTGCAGTTTTTACGATATTTTTTGCGAAAATTGCCAACATTTTGCAACGTGGATACTGAAAAACGGCCATATTAAATACTGAATAAGCCCAGGGAAATTTGTAAAAAAACACAATAGATAGAGAATTTTTTTCTACATTTTTTGAGCTATCGCACGATACTATCAGAAAAACGGTTAAATTTTAAAAGCGAAAAAAAGAAAAGTGAAAAGTCAAAGCGCAGTTCAAGGTCAACACCATGCGATACCCTGCCTCAGGCTTTCAGCCGGTAATGGGGCTAATTATAATTGTGAAATTATAATTCCATTACACGCACATTTTACTTTTTAAGGAGTTCAACAATCGTTAAATAGTGAAGTGACACTTGATACTGGGTCAAAAGGCCCAGCTAGCTTAATCTTCCATGAACCCTTGCGCCAGTCGTCAGATCACAGGCGACTATCGTCAGAGTAAGATGGCTCCTATACGTGTTGGTGAACCATCTGGGCTTATTGTTTTTGTTCCTTTAACACCGTACAATAAAGAACAACTCCGCACAGACAACAATGTCTATACTGAACTTTTCCAATAAACAAAATTTGTAAAGCTGGTGTACGCCTATTACTGAGCGGAAACGACCGTAACAAGAGCATAACGTAAATAGTAAAATTTCCTGATCGCAACACACTAGGGGAACTAGCAGAGCGCGGCCGTAAGGCCGCGCAAATGCTAGTCATAGTAATCATAGTAATCATAGTAATCATAGTAATCATAGTGTTCATAGTAATCATGGCATTCATAGTAATCATAGTAATCGAAGTAATAGCAAAATCTTGGTGAACGTAGTAATAGTAGTAATCGTAGTAATCGTAGTAATCGTCGTAATCGTCGTAATAGTAGCAATAGTAGCAATAGTAATAGTAATAAGAGTAGTAATATTAGTAATATTAGTAATACTAGTAATACTAGTAATAGTAGTAATAGTAGTAATATAGAGTAACTGCATATTTTTTATATTGATGTTATACATCACCAAATACTTATTTTACCTGTCACGCTGGTTATGGAATTTCACCGTCGTATAAATGGCTCCCGAGATGAAGAAGAGAAGGATAGGGTCCAGCAGAATATAGCGATTCAGCGTCAAAAGGCCGTGATCTGTCATTTGTTACAACCAACCGAATAGTAATCAAATGTACAGGTGTTTTGTAAATTGAAAGCCATTACCAAGGAGGATAAGAAGTCCGGCTAAAGTGGCAGCGGGCAGAGAAAACGTCATTTCCCACACGGTCAGGAAGGAGAACGGCACCAGAGCAGCTCCCATGGTGGTGCATCCCTGGAATGCAGGCGAAAGGACGCTGCATTAATTTAACTGTCAATAAAGCTAGCCATCAACTCTAACAGGCTAGCATACAGTCTAATCGCTGACTTAATATTTTTACATTATGGTCAAAGTAATACGTTACAAGAGGCTATGAAAGTCGTACAATATAGAGGCTGTAAGATGATATTTAAGTCGTACTTAATCTAGACGACGGTTTTGCGTTTATCTGTTCTAACGCAAGCTGTCAATGTCCGGCTATTGTTACCTATTCGACAAACAAGCTTCGACGGAAATTATTTTTCAGTTTTAAATGAAAAGATGTAAGAATGTGATAATCATACATTCGATGTATGATTCATTCATTTACCAAGTATAATATTTTTGTAGTTGTAATTTTTATTTTGAAATATATTTTTTAAACTTAGGTCCGCTACTGTACACCAATTTAATTACCACGCGCATGCCCATGTAGTGAGATCCATTGTATTTGTCGCCCGGTTTTTCAAAGGGGAATTTCGCGTCGTAACCGTCCAGATAGCCAAACAGTCCAACCAGCATCTAAGGAGAAAAATACAAGTTATTAATAAGACTAAATAAAAACTTATAAAACAAATTTGATCCTGTGTTATCTTGTAATTTTATTTCATTTACATTATTTAATTAAATTTTAGTCAAATTAAATAACTGAAGTATATAACTTGACTAAAATAATAATATGAATTCAAAATATCACCGGCCTTGACTTTCTGAGAGGGCAAGCAAGAAGGTGCGGTTAGATTTTCCAAAATAGTAATTTAGCCAAATAATTTCATAATAAAATTATATCATCCTATAAACCAAATATATCTTTTAATTTAATTACATTTACATTATAGAACTCAATTTTTAATTTAAATTAAAATAGTTGAAGTATAACAAGATTTAAATAATATTGTTTTACAAGATAATAGGTAAATTACGAAGTACAGCCGCGGCTTTATTTATATTTTTACCTTTCCCAGGGGTGGATGCACATCGAAGAAGAAAGTGCGGTTGATATAATAGCCGCCGAATTTTCCAAAATGGGTTTCGTCCCAGCTGTTGCCAATCAAACAAAAGGGTTTATCAACTGTTCACACAAAGGAAGCAGCAACAAAAATTGCTTTATTGCAGGAAGAAGGTAAAGGAACTTACCAAACGTGATCCGGCTCGTCCAGTTTATAAAATCGAGTAGCGACCGTCAAAATCATCATCAAAGTGAAAATGGTCCACCACGTGGTATTGGAGCTATTTCTGTTAATTTATTGTTATACTCAATCATTGATAATTTGTAACATTTATTAAGTTTTTAACATGTTTACGATTTTGGCGTTTTGCCAGAATTTTCAGTATTAAATTAAATGGAGAGGTTGAGAAACACTGCCTGAGGGCCTTTTTTTAAAAAAGAGTCTTACCTGAAGCCACCCAGGTCATCTACACCAGCAGACTTGGCTTTCAAACCAGTTGACCTTGAAGATGCGGCTTTGACATCTTCAGATACTTCGGAGGTCGGCGACCCTTGCTTCATGGCCTGCACTTGTGGTTCCAGCGACGGATCTACAATTTTAGAATTGCAGAATTACGAAGGCGGTAACCTAATTGAAGTAACGAAAATCGATAACATCCAACAAATTCGGAACCTTTCATCCTAAAGTTAATTTAGCTACTGTTTCAGCTAGCGGTATGCGTTCGCCAAGAGCCTTGTGAACGTGTGTTGAGCTCAACGACTAAAACGTGTTCGAGAAACTGTTTGGCGTACACTTACGGGAAAATAAGCAATAACGGCCGCTCTGAGTTGTGCACTGCTTTCCACGTCCGACGAAGCCAGACTGCACGGAAATCAAGAATGCCTTGTCCTTGACGTTAGTGTTTCAAGACCAACATACCTGCACGGGTAAAAAGAACCCCCTCTGGCTAACAGGTAAACACAACGACCAATAAGAAGGAGACAGCTCAAAGAAGCGGTTTTTACAACAAAAAAAAGT
Organism: Leptestheria dahalacensis; assembly: GCA_022114935.1. Taxonomy (NCBI): domain Eukaryota; kingdom Metazoa; phylum Arthropoda; class Branchiopoda; order Diplostraca; family Leptestheriidae; genus Leptestheria; species Leptestheria dahalacensis. The sequence goes on from JAIQCU010000113.1 coordinate 61,426, forward strand.
AAACTATGAATTCTGATATTCTGCCATGCCGGAACCAATCTTTTAAGTTTTACGAGCTGCCTGCTATTTTGTACATCAAACTAATGTAAATTCAAACATCTGCATACAGTGTTTTGTTATTGTTCTGTACGATAAGTTTCAACGCCATCTAGCGGCAGCTTTGTAAACTAAGTACCGAATGTTCGATGAGGAATGCTATTGTAACGCCACTAGCATCGAGATAATACAATCATATTGTAGTTAGTAACTATATTGGCTAGTCATGATAGTTTATTCTATTACCTTTTGACCCATGGATGTGTGTAGCGTGTGATTTTACTAAAACTTGTAAAAATGACGCTAAAGGGAGAAAAAAAATCCAACGTGACTTGATCTTTCGCTGGGCTGCAGCATTAACATTACCTACAAATGAACGAGGTTAATATCTGATGAAAACGAAAGCATGTGTGGTAACTGTCGCAACTCCTGTTGTGCACCAGACTGCAAACTATACAACGAGGCACCTATAGCACCAGCAATCCAGTACCTATACCAATAAGCTTCAAGCTTCAAGGGTTAGACTTACAATTTATACTTATTATGTACACTAAAATAAATGATTATATTTAACTTTAATAAGTTTAACTGCTCATACCTCACCGGCTATTTATTTTATTAACATAATTTCTCATTCGAGTGATACTATTATTAAGGCTATTTCATACAAATATTTTATAATAATACAACTGTAAAGTATATACAGGTAATATTAACAATTTTACTAGCTAATCCGAAATGCCATTCCGAGATTCCTTAACAAAGAATCAGCTATGTACGACTTATAATTGATCAAGCTTTCTGCTCCAATTCGAGAACGGCCTACAGCCACCTACAAAAACTGTGTCATTCTCAGAAGAATTTTACATTAAAAAATACAATAACACTTAAAGCTCTATTAAACCTCATCCATTGTTTAAACTCGAGGCTTTTATAGTAAAATAAAAATAGCGTAAAATGAGTCGAGCGGCACGTAATTTCAATTCGTTGATTTCTCACAATTCAAATTCATTACTGAAAGCTCCCAGCTGGAAATAATAGAACTGAAAACGTAACCAGGAAAGACGACCTGGATTCTCGCTGATGGCCTCGGGCGTGAACTGTTCTTCAGGTACCACTGCGGCGTGCGCTTCAGACAGTCTGTTGGCACTGCTGACTAGTTTTCATCGCTGTAAACAGCAGCTTCGGCATCGGTTTTCATTCAGTACTTGTTGAAGTTGTTTCCCTTTACATTGACGAGAAAAATGTGTTGTTTATAGCTGGAATCAACGTTTATACTTAACCAATTCATGGGAGTAATGGGTGTGTAAATTAGGAAATTGGTGGGTAAATGAAAAGAATAGAATTTGAACGGGCAGCGTGATGTTCCTGAAAGCGATGAAAACCAAAACCGCTGCGTTCACCTTAGTCGCCACAGGGCTGTTGTATGTGGTTTTCAACGTGTGGCAACTGAACTTTTTTGAAAAATCGCGCTTCTGTTCTCCTGCTAATACGGATACACATGACGTGATTACTAATACTAGCCAACAGGAACTAGTCTATACTGTCTTTGGGAAAAAGGTAATGTAATTTATATGTAAGCTAAGAAGGCGAGCTAATTCGATTATTCATCGGATAGGTTGATTCTGGACATTTGAGACACGTGTTTTCCTTGCTGGAAAGAAACGGTTACGTACGAGATACGCTGGATTCCGACTGGAACTTGTTATGGGCTCACGAGTATCCGTTCAGGGTGTTGAAAGATAAGCTAGGTAGTTTGAAGCCGCACCAAAAGGTAACCAAAACTGTCTCTCCTAATTCTTATGCTAATTGATAAATATGACAATATTAAAGACAACTGTAACATAATATTCAATTACATAACTAGTATACTAAAATTTAAAATGTGTTATTTATCAAGTGAATTATTGTATTATAATTTTTGAATTCAGGTAAATCATTTTCCCGGTTCCGGTTACATTACGAATAAAGTCAATCTGGCAACGTCGGGCCTGCCTCATGTACCCGTTGCATTCAAAATACCCGAGCAGAAGCAGCAACTCATTGAATACGTATGTTTACATATTTTGAAAAACCACACTGTTTTTAAAATTCAATAAAAAATATAAAACAGAGACTTACTTCTAACACAGTAACAGCATATCGCTCAGCTTAATCAATTATGTATCGGCTACTGTCAAATAAAGTCCGCCATCATTAATAGCTTGTTTCATTTTATATATAGGCCACAGCGAATCCAGATCGTCTTTTCGTCCAAAAGAGCAACAACCACCGCGGAATTCGGATTCAGCCGCTGCAGGAGCTCGATTTAGAGAGCAAAGGCACTTTCGTCCAAGAGTACGTTCACAAACCGTTACTCATCGACGGACACAAGTTTGACATTGGGGTTTACACGATCATCACGTCGATCCAGCCACTTCGAGCTTACATCTATGATGGCGATATCCTGTTCAGGTATGCTCCGAAACCGATAGCCGTTAAATTTTAAAATCTAATATCTAAACCATGGTTACGCATCTCAACACATGCTGATCTTTCGTTTATGGTTTGAATTCATCGCAGGTTCTGTCCGGAGCAGTACCACCCGTTCAACCCGGAAAGCCTGGATAAATATGTCGTTGGAGATGATTATTTACCGATCTGGGAAGTACCGTCCCTCAAACGATACTATAAAGAGATGGGCTTTGGAATGAAGGAATCGTTCAACGCCTACATTCACTCACTTGGTAAGCATGGCAACTTTATTGCATATTTATCAATGATGAGGTACAGTATTGAAATATAGAGAGCAAGCTTTAGATTAAGCAAACTAGTGGAATTATAGTTAATATTTATGATAAATTAATTACTGCAGAAAACAAACACGGTAATGCGAACCTTTTATCGTATAATAGGTAAAGACCCGAGCACTGTTTGGGACCAAGTTAACGAAGCTTTACGGGCAATGTTACTTAGCCGCGAAATGGCGTTGGCAGCAGCGACTTCAAATTACAAATCCTCGAGAAACTTCTTTGAGATGATGCGGGTGGATTTTGTCATCGACGAGGACTTGAACGTCTTTATCATGGAGGTATCCCTCTGGAGTCTAAAAAAAATTCCTGAAGTTCTCTAACTTGCTATCTGACAGGCCAACATGTCGCCCAATTTGTCGTCCGGTCACTTCCCACCCAACCGACTGCTCTACGAACAGGTCCTGTACAACGTCTTCAAACTGACTGGGGTGTATAGAGGACCGCTGGTTTCCAGTACAGCTGAGTAAGCAGCATTAAAAGATAATCCTTAGTTGGAAGATAGGGAATTCAGACAGTTCCAGTTAAATTCTCGTGGTGTGTTAACAAGTCTGAAGCTTATTGAATGTTCTTTTCAGAAAAGATTGAAGCATTTTGGCTATTCTGTTCCATGTTAGCGCTCCAGCGAGAACATTCTGTTCAAATTTGGGAACTATCAATATATCCTCTCTATCTACCCATTCATCCGTTTCACCATCTACCTGCCTATCCATCCTTCTAGCTTACTATATCCACCCATCCATCTATCTCACCATCTACCTACATATCCATCCGTCCATCTGTCTCGCTGTCTACGTACCTATCCATCCATCTTCCATTCGTCTATCTAACATCCATCTATCTAACTGTGTATCCATCCGTCTGTCTATCGCATCATCTACCTACCGACTTGCCGGTCATCCATCCATCTGTCTCACTATCTACCGACCTATCCATCCATCCTCCATCCGTCTATCTACCTATCTATCCATACATCCAGCCTTTTAACTGACTGACTGCGCAAAGCCATTATCGACGAATGTACTGTGCAACCGACCAGTAGTTGAGGAAGGAAAACAGCGAAGGATTCAATGGTCTCTGATGTCAACGAAACTCAATGGCAGCTTAACATTATCAGTACCAATATAATATTACGTACAATACAAACCTACATCAAAAAGATATTTTAAAAAGAAATACTGTTTTAATACTGAGTTACAGCAATATATACTTCACGTGTTCGAAACTTAAACTTGAGTTTACCCTATACGACCACATAGGAACCTGGTGACCGATGGCGACTTCTTCCAGCCGGAAGTATCTTTCAAGGACCTTGCTGTCTTCCCTGACCAGTGCACACACTGCCAGAGCTGCTCAACTCTTCAATGCCAGCTATGCAAATCCTGTCTCAAGGACGATGTTCTTCAGGTTTTAAAAGACGCTTTTAGGGAGTACACCAATCGCCATATGTGCAAAAGGATCGTACCACCGGCGTTGGTATACCAGCAGCATCTGTTTACCTCTTCAGCTTATCTTATCTAACTGGATTGTTTGTTTGTTTGTTTTATAAATAGACCCACGATGAAATATCGTTCGGAATCGACGTATCCGGTCTAACAGAAATCAACCAACTGATGCATCACTGGTTTCGCGGAAAGTGTTTACTGCAGTCTTCATGGTGCTCTTAATTTTATTGTAATCGTAGATTTTACGTCGTTTTTGGCATTAAGGAAAAGAAACGCAATATTCTTGCTTAAAAAGAGGATCGTCTTTATTTAAACTTAACCAGCTGAATGTAATTAAACACTCGTTCTTAAACAACGTGAATCTCGTTATTTAAAACCTGATCAGTAATTCGATCAGCTTGCGTAACAGAGATATTCTGGAAAAGATGAATCAAAAACCATTAGGGTAGGATTACAACAGAGGTGAATGACGAATATGCAAACAGAGAAATATAGTTAATAATTAACAATTTTGAATTAAATTAAAAATTAAGATAAGAAAAATAAACTGTTTGAAAGTATTAGACGTAGTTTTAAACTGAGCTATAACTATTTCCGGGAAATTTAAGTTTTACAGTTTGTTAGAATGTCGCTTTTTTTTACAAGTATCATTTTTTTAAATCGATTTGTGAAGTTCTCATCAATACAATAACAATACGATATTCCGAAGCTGGAAACATCGATATAATCAGTAGTCACATATCGATATATTGGATATGCTGGAGAAAAGTAAAATATAGACTAACGACACGATAACGTTTCAATAAGGTTAAGGTGTTGATATCGATATCGACTTCTTTACCGATATGATGAAGATTCGATACACCGAGGCCAAAAGGCTGATCTCTCGGTATATAAAGTAAACTAATATCAATACCAGGTATGTGGTATATCAATAAGCTTTCATAATATCGATACGCGCGTTTACCTTATCAATATTCGATGACATCCTTGTCGATACGACAACGATACGTTATATATACCGAGGCCAAAAAGTATCGATATAACCGAAATTTCGATATACAGTCAACCTTGGTTAAATACTCGACTAAATAAGCATGGGATTCGCTGATAATCAAAACAGATACAGTCTCGGACGTAACGAAAATGTCTGTCGAGTTGACATGCTCTTATTCAGCGGGTGGGAAAATCCGAAATCCCCACGCAGAGCTCCAATGGCCAAGGGTTTTCCCTCGACTGTAAGACCACGTGACGAGCGATAACTTCTGTGGATTTTCCCGACGTTGTAAACGGCCTCGCACCGCCGTCTTCAACAATAGTCGGCGTGCTTCACTTAGCTGCCAGCACTAGATTTAAGCGTCAAGCGAATTTATATCACGACTTTTCATTGTTTTCTTCTCTTATTTTAGCCGTAAGTTGTATAACGAGTCGCCTCCGCTTTCCTGTATTATACAAATTAAGGTATCGATATATTTAAATGTTTCACAGTTTCCCGCAAACTTGGCAACGTCGATAGCCAAAAAGCCGCAGGCGCTCGGCAATTTCCAATTATGGAGCTGCAGGGACTAAATTAAGAAAAGGGTGAGTTGCACGTTACGATGAGTGTAGTTCCATTCATGTGTTTGGTCTGACGAACGGTAGACGCGCATGTTTATACTCATTTGTTTTTGAACCGTCGTGTTTTATGCGTCAGTTTATATTGCAGTACGTTTGTTACAAAAAATGGCTACCGCTAAACCCACCGGAGGTAAATAAAAGCGATGCTCAAACGTTTGTTTACCTTTGTAATAGTATTCGGTCCTATTGGTCCGCCCGTCTTTTCAGTTGCAAAGCTTCTTATAACTGTCTTCTGTTCAATGCAGGTATGGGAAGCGACCTACACATCAGTGACGTAAGTAAGTATTTTGAGTGCTGTTTGTCTGGTTAATGTGGTACCTATTTTGTAATTTTTTGTTGTATATAGTTGATGTAATAGAGCATGATCCGGAGTACATGGGATCGTCCCGATTCGCTGCCATGGATACCAGTAATCTACGCCAAGTTACATCCAACATTGCCACTCTGCGCAACATTGAACCCAGCCTGATGAACTCGGTCCAGATGGGCGACCCCGAACTCGAGGCCAAGAAACGAGCATTTGTCAAAATCTTGGAACAGCCAGCCTCCAAGGCGCTCAGATTCCGTTACGAGTGCGAAGGACGTTCCGCTGGGAGTATTCCCGGAGCCAATAGTACGACGGACAGTAAAACGTATCCCACCATCCAGGTCGTCGGCTACCGGGGACGGGCCGTCGTCGTCGTCTCCTGTGTGACGAAAGACCCGCCGTACAAACCGCACCCGCACAGTCTGGTCGGCAAGGAGGGCTGCAAGAAAGGCGTCTGCACTCTGGAGATCAACAATGAAAACATGATCTGTAGCTTTTCTAATCTGGGTATCCAGTGTGTCAAGAAGAAGGGAATCGAAGAAGCCCTGAAGTTGCGGGAAGACATCCGTGTAGACCCGTTTCACAGTAAGTCGCTTTTCAACCTGATGCGTTAATTGAGACCGTTTCCATAACCACAGTAAAAGCAAGCATATTAATCTGTTTTTTCGTTCCGTCGCAGCCGGGTTCGGCCATCGTAACCAGCCTCAGAGCATTGATTTGAATGCCGTACGAATCTGCTTCCAGGTCTTCCTCGAGGGCAGCCAGAAAGGGAAATTCACCTTCCCGCTGAAACCTATCGTGTCTGATCCCATCTACGACAAGAGTACGTAAATAACCGGTTTTACTATTGACAGTTGTTTTAGTCTACCACTGAAAAAAGCACTTGATAATTCCTAAAAATAAAACATATTAAATGATATTTTTAACATGAATATTTATCTTTGTGCAGAAGCCATGTGCGACTTGACAATCTGCAAACTAAGCGACTGCACCAGTCCTGCCTCAGGTGGCAAAGAGATCATACTTCTCTGCGACAAAATAACTAAAGGTAAAACCCACCAATCCATGTCTTAACTTTCATTAATTTAGCTTAATTTGATTTAATTTAAATAACTTCTAACATCTTAATTTCTGTAGATGATGTACAACTGCGTTTCTACGAGGAGAGAGACGGCCATGTTGTCTGGGAGGGTTTTGGAGACTTTCAAGCCTCCGATGTTCACAAGCAAGTGGCAATTTGCTTCAGGACGCCTCGCTATAAACACGTTGAGGTCTTTTATCAACATTCTTACGCTAAACCAGTATACTTATAACTTAGCTGATGTAATTTAAACTTAAATTAGAAGTTTATATTAATATAAATATAAACTTCTAGATTATTCCGTTTCACAATTTCTTGATATAAATGTAATCTTTATATCGGAATTTCGATATGTATATTGATATATCGGAGAGCCCTTCGTATCATAATTAGCGTAGTTAAAGACCATATATTAATCAAAATTCTTAATTTTGTAATTGCTTTTTACAAAGATCGAAGCACCTGTCCAGACATGCGTCCAGCTTCGTCGTCCATCGGATGGCGCGTCGAGCGAACCGCGACCCTTTCAGTACCTTCCTCTCGATTCAGGTAGTATCGTTGCCGAGGACGTTCCTACTTCCATCTCCGCCACTCCATCGTCGATCGTTGGCAAGCATACCAAGCCAGATTTCCAGCTCTACTCCAATATCTTAGCTGTCGATGCAGCCCTGCTAGCCAAGCAAATGTTCGGTACAGTTGCGCAGCCAAGCGTCTCCCCCCACAAAGAGGTAGCAAGTGTCGCCGTACAGTGCGATCCTAGCCCCCCTGAGGTGGTAGCACAGGTTGCAAAGCCTGAGGTAGCGGAGGTAGCAAAACCTGAGGTAGCAGAGTTAGCCAAACCCGAGGTAACAGAGGTAGCAGAGGTAGCAAAGATCCCTTTGGCCCAGGTTCAGGTCGAATGCCCCAAAGCTGAAGCTGCTCCCACCCACTCGGTCTATGCTAAAGTACGCAAACCAGAGAAGCCTCTCAAGACGGTGGTTTTCGATCGGTCTTCCCTGTCGACGATCACTTCAGAGAGTGACGATCTCCGCTTCTCGGTCGTTTCTTCCGAAGACTTGAACGCTCGACTGTCGGCGGCTTTCTCCGAGTATTCCGACGTCACCGACGTCCACAGCGTCTACTCGGAGGCAGACGTCAACGACATACTCTCGCTAGCCTCATCGACGCACACTCTCAACGACCGACTGTCTCTTCTTAGCGACGACTACCAAGTCTCCGACTCTGACGTGACTGTCGTCGACTGTAATTCGGACACGTGCAGCATTGACACCATCGAGAAGCAGCTGGAAATGCTCCAGTCGATGAGTGTCGATCAAGACTTGCAGACTTACTCGAGCTTCCAGATGGCCATGAAAAACCCCGTCATGAAATGGTCATCCCCCAAACCCACTCAGATTACCGAAGACCAACTCGACGCGGACGGTACGGTTTACGATGACCCATCCGACGCACCCCCGGCCGTACCCTCCGCACCTTTGGTCCCTCCTAGGGTCGAATCCATCGGCGGTAAAACACCGCCTCTTCCCCCGCGCAGGTTTAAGAAATTCAACCAGCCGCTCCCTGACCCTCCCAGCAAAGACTTAGGCATCAAGGCTGCCCTCCAGGCTCTGAAACAAACCCTGAAAATCGGCGGAACGAAACCGGCACCGTCGAAGCCGGCACCTGCGGACGCTAAGGAAACGCCAGCAGAGCCCGTGGAACCGGCGGAAAGCGAAGCCGAGCTACCGGCGGAAATCGAAGCCGAGCTACCGGCTGATGCTAATCTTTGGCTGGACGGCGATGTGGCCAATCTGACGGAAGCGGAGAACTACGCCCTGTACATGAGGCTTGCGCCTCTGGCTACGGCGTCCGAATTTGACGATGCCGAGACCCTGTCGTTGATCTATGCCGAGCTGAATGCCATTCGTGAAGCGGCAAAAACTCAAGAGGCTGCCGTCAACAGCAACTGATACTGAACGTGTACTGCTGCAGCAGAGATTTCTAGCTAGTGTGATAGAAACAATACTCGATAACGACCTAGTCAAGTGCCTTATAGTCCCTCCACCCGGCTATTTACATTTTTTAAGTTACTAACAGTTGACATTTGTAGGGCTACCTTTTTAACAATGATGCATGTGTTTTGTTTGTTTCACGCGTCCCAGATACAGAGGTGTTAAAGCGGAAACGGCTGCGAATGGCCGATACCAACAACTCACGTTTGGAGGCCTACATTCAAAACAATATCTTAGAAAGTGAGTAAGAAATCAAACGATATCTCAACAGCCAATGTGCCTTTTCTTAAGAAGCCAAATTTAGAAAACAGCCGGTGGTTATTTGCCTATTTGGGCGGGCTTTATTTCATTCATTCATTCAGATCTTAATTTTAATGCTTAACCAATTATTGATGAGCTTTGGAAGCTTTTCGCTGGGTTTAGAGCTTTAAAAATATCTTTGGTATCTGGTCTTTTACTGTGCGGCTTTTTCCGCTTGGCTATGGAACATCTTGGACATGATCACTGCCAATCTGTTTTATCTGCGCTCTGTGGTTGGATATTGTTTCCTGTCATTTGTCTTGTTTCATCCTTTTTGTTTCCCTATCTCTCTGCATTAATACACGTGCAAACCTTGATTGGTGCTGGGAAATTCGCTTTATTTTTGGCTTTTTTCTGTTTTGGTGAGCGTTTCAAAAAATGGCGCTGTTTTTCCATATCTTGTGGTTGCGTGACGGCTTTGGGTAATAATCGGCGTGAAATTCGGGGAATTGGCTGTGAAATTTGTAATCAACTTGGATTGTGTAGGTAGTCGATTACCGTACGGATCTGTGAAAGCAGGAGATCCCGGGACCGGTGCAGGACATCGGATCATCAAACACGGAGATCGACTACGAATCAAGAAAGAACCACTAGGTAGGGATTACAAACCGAAAGAGTTTATCTTGGGTGCACTAATTAATGAATAGATGTTGATTTGAATTAAAGCATAATATTATAAATTATAGGATTAACGCTAATAAATATGCTGAAATGTTGATAGTTTTTATTAAATACTAGTTTACGGTGTAATAAGCTGAAATCACGCTACTGTTTAAACTGGAATTCAAGTATATTAATTACTCTTGTAGCCAAATGTTAATCTGGAAGAATGGATGAATTTTTTGAAAATCATACGGAATGCCTTTTGAAATTAGGAATAGAAAATTAAATTCGAATATAAATTGTGAATAATTACAGCGCTGGTATGCTGGATGTTAATTTGCTATTTGTCCAAAACAACTGCGCTATACTCCGTGACATGGAATTTCACCTTGGACAACTTGAAGCATTATGCAGTAATCATAACATCATGTTTATATGACTGTTATCTTAAAAACAGTATAAAGGTATAAAGGTAATTCAAGGGTAAATTAACGAGATAGAGTGTGTATAGTTGGGTGTACACATGACAGATACAGAAACTAGTGTTAATGACTGATAGTAAATTAGTATCTCACTTCATCTCATCATGGTAAACCTGTAACAGTTGTACGGCCGTTGAATAATTCGACTTGAAAAATACTGTGACAATTTGCAGATGTTAGCAGCCCGGAGGACGTCAACATGCTGCCCAGCTACGGTATGAGCCAAAGCCAGCTGCGCAACAGCTTCACACGAAACGTCGCTCCAGGCTTCCCAGTGAACGTTCCAGGAGGCGGTGTCCAGTTCCCGGGTCAATACAACTACTCTCCACCGGCCATAAATAACATGAACCTCGCCTCCACTACCTCTGTAACTGGCGAGAAAGCGAGAACTCAATCCAACAACAGCGTCAGGGGAGCGAGTATCATGAACCTGGACAGTCTGAACATCGAGCAGCAGCCGGGACTGGATCTGGTCGAACTCCCGTCCATCAATTTACCGTTGTGCGATGGTAATGTCGGGCTTTTGGACTCGCACCTGCTGGAGAACCTCTCTCTGCTTGACGTCGACGGTAACCAGACCGGCGACGAGACGGTCAAGCCGCTCAATACGGATCCCCGAGTGACGGATCAGTTCAAGGATGACGCCGGCAGATCAAAATTTAATCAAACTTCGGGCCCTGCACTCAACTTCTTCTCCGGGACGGACCTTCCAGTGTTGACCTTCTCCGGAATGCTGTCCAGCGCCGACCTGGAAGGCAGTGAGCAACTGAATTCGGCTACAATCAAAGAACTGGAAAGTGCCTTGCAACCTAAACCAACGAATCAGTGAAATCGTTCTCAAAACCCTTTAACTTTTTAATAGAAAACGACCAAAATGTCTTGTACGGGCAAATAAAGCCGAACGTTGACTTGTTTTAAAGAATTAAAAGTTAAAATTTAAATTTAAAAAAATCCAGTTTGGTTCCATGGGGCCATTAAAATCGGTTTATTTATTTTTTTCGGGGGTGACATTTTTACGGTTGATTTCCGTTGTTCCAGAATCGTTTTACCAGTTGACAATCTGAACGGGAATTTGAATTCTTTATAAAAATATTATAACTGGCGTGTTTGATTTTAATATTGTTCGAGATTGGAAAACGATTGATCGCAATATAACGAGAGAGAGAGAGTTTCTATTTGTAATTCGCGCGTCTTTTTTCTCGCAGAAAATATGTATTTTTTAAAAAATAACAAGACAGACACGTACACGTGATTCGCTATAAAACATAAATATTAGCTAAATAAGTAAATGTATATAATTAACTAAAGTTATGTTCGTCCAACTAGTTGTGGAATACCGCGTTAGTCAAAAAGCAGCACAATAGCGGTTGAGCCGCCCAGGTTTCGGTCAGTGAAGAACCCGTACAGATTCACATACGTTTCATTCTTCATAGAATTTCGGCAAAAATCTGCATTACACGCCACAGTTTTCGGTCAGTGAATAACCAGCCAACAGTAGTGATGTCAACAACTCGACTCGATTTGGCCCCGAGTCGAGTCGATATGGTCTTGGTCCTGGAAGTCGAGTCGAGTCTGAGTCGATGACATGTGGGCCTATAAGTCGAGTCGGCGGCTATGCATTCGACGTTTAGACCCCAAGACGATTTCCAGTCGACCTGTAAAATCCCTTAGTCGAGTCGAGTCGAGTAGTTCACTGCGAAACTCCTGATCGATTCGAGTCTAAAAGTCGACCCGACTTGACTCAAGTCGAGTCGCCTGACATCCCTAGCCAACAGTCAGTCACACGTATAAAACTTCATCAAGTTTCAGTAACATTTTGCGTTAACCGCCCAAGGTTTCGGTCAGTGAATACCCCGTCAATAATCTGTGGTACTAGGGGTCCTTGTCGGGGAAAGTTATTTCGCCTATTTCTCCCACATTTTTAAACGTAAAATAGCCAAAAAAATGTCGAGCGTAGAAATAGTAGCACTTGATGCGCTGTTCAAGTTTCACTTCAGTCGCTTTGTTAGTTTCGCTAAAATAAAGTTCTAAAGTTAAATGAAAGTTGTCCTACTTCCCCGGCTAGTCGAAAACCTCATTTTTTTGACAAATTCGACATTGCGACCTTAATTAAATGTTTAACGTTGTTGGATTTTGAGTACACGATAGGCACAGTGTTGTACGTGCTGCTCCATGAGGTGATACTGCATCACCTGACTGCAGCCGCGACTCGAGTACTGACACGGCACCGGCCGGAACTGACAGAAGGCTTCGTGACCGGCTTTTGCCGACATCCGGACAAACTCGCTGCATCCGTGCGACTGGAACCGGCAAGGGAAGGCGATCAGCCCGGCCGCCTGCTCCATCATCAGGTTAGGGACGTCGGTGCAGCTCTGTTTGCAGCACGGGCAGCTTTTTCCGCCCTTGGCTCGACATGCCGGGCAGATGACGTGACCCTTCCGGCACTGGGAAATGGGAGCGCTGATCCAGTCCCGGCATGACGGGCACTCGAACAAGCGCAAGAGTGATACGTAGTTCACTAGTCGCCGGCTGTGGCTTGCGTCGTGCTGCTTCTGCTGTGTTCTGGAGCGCGGGACTGGTGGAGATGCCGGGCAAGCAGGCAGGTGCGGCTGGTGACCGTTGCTATTGCCGTTTAGTTGGAGTGACATGTCAGAGATTCTGTCAAAGTGTCACAAGAAAAGTTTAGTCCAAGTCATCATTTGCGATGAACTGAAGTTATTAATGACGTATCAGTAATTGTGTTAAGTTCAAGTACCTTTGTACTGATTAGCAGGTAATGAACATTTATATTAATACTATAACATTTAAGTTAAATATGCAACCGGAGACTTTCGGTGCAGTCGTCCTAATGTGGTCTGAATAAACCACAGTCGTAAAAATATCCCTAACGAAATCAGTTCTCAGCGCCAGGTGTTAACCACGTGGTCGATGAATAGTTTTCAGTGAAATTAAAAATAAAAATGCCTTTAACTTTAGGTTAATTAACTACTGATTACTGAGCTTAATGGTTAGCCCAACCCAATCTGTGTCAAATCATTTAAATTAATATACAAATTAATCAAGTTTCAGTCTAATTAACTATAAAACCTCCCATCAGATCAAGTCAAAATCAGAAAAAAATCAAACAGCCGTTAAAATTCAGTCCATTGACCGTTGAATCTAAATCAAATAGCACGTTACTTTTAAATTAAGTTTGATTAAAGTTGAACGCTGTTACTTATTAGTCGAAGCAGCAAGATGATCAACAAGGCTAAATAACTGAGACCCGATTGGTTCGGCTGTTGGACGTCAACTAGCTGGGAACCTAGAAGGGGCGGACACGTATAACTACCAGCCGTAGAACCTTAATCAAGCGATCAGAATCAGCTGCATGGACAAAGTCACGTTTCCTCGCTCTTTTTAATAAATAGATAAATTAGCTTCTTCATTCATTAATTAGGTTAGCTATTTAACTCTTTACTATATAATTTGTATGACTAATTAATATCTTAAGAATGTCTTAATTAGATTCTAATGACTTAGACTCGCTTCTACTGATTTATCTTTATAACAAGTTCAATGCTGTTAACGTTAATTAAATATTACTCATTAGATAACGTTACCGATATAGTGATGTGACAATATAATGATATGATCAAGTTTCACTAATTAACCTGCTATAATCTTACAGTTAACCTATTACAGTTAATTTAAGGGAATTATCTCGGTAAAAGTTGACCTTGAGGACCGTTGTTTTTTAGTTTTCTACGCCAGGGCTATTTTGGCACGGGAGACGCAGGCCAAGTAAACCGTGCCAAATGACTTGACGGCTTTTCGTATAGTAAAAAGCTGTGTAGTAAATCATAAGCTTCAATGTATAGATTATATTAATATCATTAGAGTAACTTCAGTACAATTAATTAAATGATAAGAGCTGCTCTCCGTGCCTGCTGATCAAGTTGCTGACAAAACTTAATTTTTATAGAACAATACTTAAATAGACTTTTATTGATATTAAGCTGTGATTTAATATTAGTTCAAATTACTTGCAGTTGATTTGAGGGGAAGAGGAAGCGAGCGGCGTTCTCCATCCACAGGTTTCTAGTGACCGTCATTCTCTGCCGGCACCGCGGACAGCATCGCTGGCTTCGAGGCACGCACTGGGCGCAGATCACGTGTCCTGCCCATCGTCAATTAAATGACATAACAATTAAAGTCCGGTCATTTTAAGCAATATAACCAAATACGAAACGACTCGAATCGACTTTGTAATTTTTTAATTATTGGTTCAGTTATTAATTGCATTAAATTAAATATTACGTCATCAGATTCAACGTGACGCGCGAATAATTAGAATATTATAATTTGTACAAATTAAACGAGTCAGGTTAATTTATAATTCTAATTCTATTAAACCAGCAATCGATCCTAGGATCCTATGTTTTAACTCTTCTACATCACTGGACATTAAAGTTTACACTCAAATTTAAAAAAAAACTTCTAATTTATAATTACTCAAATCGATTCAAATCCAATCTGAATTTTAAATCCTGATCCCTTTAAATACAATCCTAGTATAATCTTAATACATTTAGCTGATCCTATTAGGCTAGTAATTGATCCTAGGATCCTATGTTTTTCCTTTATACAGCACTGGTTATTGAGGGGTTTCCAACATGAAACGTGTCAGATCGACTCAGATTCAACCTGAATCAAATCCTGATCCTTCTAAATACGATTCCAACACAATTTGAATACATTCAGTTGATCCTATTGGACTAGCATTCGATCCTAGGATCCTATGTTTTAACTCAACAGCACTGGTCAACACGAAATGTCTTAGACTGATTCAGATTCAACCTGTATCAAATCCTGATCCCTCTAAATACAATCCCAATCCAAGTTGAATAGAGCTGATCCTACTTACAAAGGGATCGATCCTATGATCCTATGATCCTATGATTTACCTTTACAGCACTGGAAGAGGGCGACGTCGTTGACCACTCGACTACAGAGTGGACACGTGAAGATCCCGACCAACTCGTGCCAGTTGAACAGATCCTGCGGGAAACGCGACTCCAGTTCCCGGCACCGATCCTGCATAATGCCCTCTACACACGCGACTGAAACGAACCTTGCCAGCCTGCTGGCTTTTCTTTTCGCCCTGAAACGACTTCCTGCTTCTTCGGTGAGGAAACCACGAAACCCCCAAGTAGATTAACGACGACTGGGAGAAACTTGCTGCCCTGGGTGCCTTATACTGCAGCCCCGGCTGGGATAAGGTTTCCCCGTTTCAAGGTCGCTGGATATGTCGCTTGTAAGGTTGCAATTCCCTCTCTGCGCCGACATTTTCCTCAAACGGTCGATCAGAATCAATAAGAAATGATGAGCTCACTTGTTCCATGTTAATGCGAGTGGTGAATCGATGGTATTGTCAATAGTTTAACGTGAACGGTGCTAAGTGCTATTAGTTGTATAGCTAGTTATAATACCGATACAACTGAACACATTCAGCTGATCCTACTTTATAATCCTAGGATCCCAGAGGTGCCCATCTCTACCCAGATGAAATCTGTGGTCACGTATGGCCATAATATAAAATATGAAAGTAATCGTATTAAACATCGTAACGTAGAAATAACATCAATCGTAGTTGCACGCGCTCCCGTATGGCAATACGGGACCGCGTGCGTACATAGGTTGAACAAACATTAAAAACTAGAATGACTTGACAAGGAACGCATTGCGTTCATAGGTTGACTACCATTATAAACTTCACGCACGTTGATTCACGTAATTCACACTTTCAA
Organism: Leptestheria dahalacensis; assembly: GCA_022114935.1. Lineage (NCBI taxonomy): Eukaryota > Metazoa > Arthropoda > Branchiopoda > Diplostraca > Leptestheriidae > Leptestheria > Leptestheria dahalacensis. The sequence continues at coordinate 77,866 of JAIQCU010000113.1, forward strand.
TTAGAATCGACATTCACTCACGTGTTAAGTTTAAACGGTAAAACTCAAACCATTGAATTATTTTATTTTCGACTAATTATATAAATCACATGAAATTGTCAATGACATGATAAATACGTATTCAAGTTCTGAATCCCAAGTTCCAGTTAATTAATCAGTACCAATCAAAGTGGCTACGTTCTGCTAAATTCAATTCAGTTGTTCAGTGACATGTTAACTTGTTTACCGTTCCTGGTTTCAACTTGTTGAACCCAATATCTTGCACGTGTTCTTCATTTCCTATACTTTATACGTAACCCATCCTGTCGACTGCTGCTTCATGGAACAGCACGCCCTTGTAACCCAATAGACGTCAACGAGCAAAACACCAATAGTTTCACTAAAAGCTTTCATAGATTTTAACTAATTGTAATTAATCACCCGGGAATGAATTACGTCGGGAATTATACGCGACATGTTTAATTACGCACATTCTAATTTATAATATATCTAATTTAATATACAGTTAATATACAACACTATTTAACTCCATGTTAAATATTTAATTAATAACATAATCGTACAAATTACCTATCGGTTAGGGACCGACGATAACAGAAATTAAAAAATACAAAATAATTATTCAATACTTGCTTTATTCAAACTCGGTTCATTTCCGCAGCCTCCTCAAACTTCTCCACCGTGGTAAACCTACCGCCAAAAAAAACGACTTCAAAGGCCATTCCTGCACTAGAAAACTGCGTTGTTTTTTTTTAAAGAGCAGAAACTTTAAATAATGACACGGAAGGGGAGAAAAAAAGAAGAGGAAAAAGCGAATGACGAAAAAAGATCATTAAAAAAAAGACAGAAAATTACAATCACTTGGAAAGCAAACTTTGTAAACAAGACACGCCTCCTACATAAGACCAAAAAATAATTTTTTAAAATCGGTAAACCAAGATGCAACCGCTACATAATTTGGTTTCCGTATTTCTTGTTTTTCTTGTCTCTGTAAAAAAAAAACACCAAAGGCCCCAACACTTTCTGTTTAACTCGGACAAGGAAAAATTAAAAAACTGAGGAAAAAAAGTGCTACAAGCTGGAAACATAGTTGATTACACAAGTTGATCATCTGAATTTTAATCTCGAATTCTTGTTTTTTTTGGTAATTCAAAAAAAAGAAACAAAGAGGGGCCTTAAGTAAACAAAAGAACTTGTTGTTCGCAGCGTTTGGCAATCTTGTGGAGAGGTTGCGTTTATATCTACTTGGGGCCGGGTTTGGTTGCCGGCTTCTTAACGGCACCAGTGGGTAGTTGGGCCGGCTTGGTTGGAGCCGCAGAAGAAGGCGGGGCCCTTTTGGCCGCGGACGGTGCAGCTTTGGCCGAAGCCGGTGAAGTCGCTGCCTTTCTGGCTAGGGACGGTGCAGCAGCAGCTGAAACAGTTTGAAAACGATTAAATAAACTTGAAAACGAGGTGACACAAAGCTAATAATGATGCCAAACTAATACGAATTCAATAATATTTACGCTAATGACAGTAAGAATGAATGGGAATTAAATGATTAGTTAATAAATTGAGAATTACTTGGTGTTAATTAATCGTTCTGAACTGCTATTTTAATAATTGATATGGACATAACGATATATCGATATTGACACTAAGAAACCATATATCGTACCGTAGATATCGATATTAGAACAGGGACTGAGCGATATACCTTGATATCGATATCGAAATTTTGACCTATCGATGCTTCTGCGCCTTATCACATCGTATCGTTATCCTATCGATATGAATGTTGAATACCGGTAAAGGAGATCGACAACGATATCAAAAATTCTTACTGACATATTGTATCGATTAGGCTGATAAAACAGAAATTCTAATATCGAACAAGCCTGATTACAATTATGTGAATATACCTTTAAGGGTCGACCCGGATGGTTTGGAAACGGCAGCAGCCGGCTCGGCGGCTGCAGCGGATGCTGTGCTGGACGTCGGACGACTGATAGCTGGGCGTGCTGCTGGTTTCTTCACGGTGCCATTGGTGAGAGCTATTCAGTAAAACATAACCAAATCAATCAACTTGACGCTTTTCGATGAAACTTTTTACAGTGATTTCAATCCTTAATTCATGTTAACTTGTATTATTATCTAGATAACGTAATCATTACATTACACAATTAAGAGATTTACGGATTACACTTGTGTAACTCCAGAAATGACCACACTAGCCTGTAAATGTCACATCAGGTAGTTCATACATCATTTCAAGCTGCTACAAACTACCAGTTTAACAAAATTGTGTGTCTACCTGGTTTAGCAGCAGCGCTCGAAGTTTTGCTGCTGGCTGTTGATGTTGTTGCGGTAGCTCGACTGGTTGCTCCTGACACTGAAGGAGCTGCAGCAGCACCGATTGGCCGTCTTGGGGGAGCAGCTGATGCTGACGCTGGTTTCGCTGGAGACGCAGGTTTCGTCGGGGAGGAAGCTGCAGAAGAGGAACCTGGTTTTGGAGCGGCCGTCAACCTACTTGTTGTTGCAGAAGCAGCACGGCCAACAGGTGCAGGTTTCTTCGCAGCAGCAGCTGCAGCAGCTGGCTTCGGCACTGGTGCTACTTTAGGAACACTAGCAGCAGGTTTCGGTGCTGGTTTAACCGGTACTTTGGTCGTTTTGGGTTCCGGCTTCTTAGCAGCAGCTGTAGTCTTAGGAGAAGGCGCAGCAGCTCCCGTTGGTTTCTTGACTGGCGACTTTTTCAAAACTTTGGAGGCCGCACTACCTACAGCAGCAGCAGCGGCGGCAACGCCGGCGACGGCACTACCTAAAGCAGTTTTGTCTGACCCGACAGTGGCGCCTGTGTCCGAGATGAGACTACCACTATCTTCGGCTGGAGGTTCAGCAGTACCAGAAGGTTCTTCGGTTGCCGTCGGAGACACTACAGCGTCCTCAGCAGCTGCTACGGGGGCAGGGACAGAGTCACGGTCCACTTCGGGCGCAGCTTCGCTGGGAGCAGCTGGTTCTTGCGGGACCGTCTCAAGGGTCGAGGCTGCTGCATCATCATTGGTAACGCCTCCAGCGTCTTCTGCAGCAACTGCTTCAACTTTTACGGATCTATCCACTACCTCTGGAGCGGTGTTGACAGCAGGAGGTTCTTCTTCTGCGTGAATTCCCGTTTCTTCAATCGCTGCTGCTGGAGGTTCAGATGCAGCTTCAGCAGCTTCTCCTTCCTCAGTCGGTAAGGGATGCGTGTCCGGAGTGATTGCTTCAACAGTCTGAGTCGTAGTCTGAAGAGCGTCTCCAACCGCAGCCTCTGAATTGGGTGTAACTAGGGACGAATTCTCCAAAAGCTGACGAATTTCTTCCACATGCGTCGACAACTCTGTTTGGCCAGCTTCAAGTGAAGAGTCTGCCCCGACGGATACAGTCGTCGTGCTGAGTTCAACGGTATCGAAAGCGGCTACGTTTACGCTTCCTTCGGCTGATGACGTGCATTGAAGGTCGTCGCCATTTGCGGGTAAACTTTCCTGCGCCCATTGAATATCATGTTAAAAATGAACTCACAAAAGTATATTTATTTCCCCCTGAAAAGTACTGTACCGCTTTGTAGGACGTTACCTGGACGCAGCACGTGCCGATGACTGTAACAGTCTCACCCGATACTACTGGAACATCCTCTTTTGAATGACTCTGTTTTTCCCCAAAAAATTGATGTGTAATTTGACAGATAAATATATAAATATCTTGTAATTACGTCGTTTAACACGGGGGATTCCAGCACACCCATCACGGCAGTTGCGTTCGTTACACTGATCACGGGTGTAGACGCGAAGAAATTCTCGACGCCCTGGACGTCAGGCGGGGAGAGCACAGCCTGTTGACAAAAGGTGCGATTTAGCAGCTCTTACAAGTTTGGTCAATACGAAGGCATTACCCCAGCCACATCACACGTCTCTGGGTCATCCATCTCTTGATCGTCGTCCTGTCCCTTTTCGCCGCTGTAGTACGTCCAATCGTCTTCTTCGGAATCGGCGACCTCTTCGAGCGTCGTGTCTCCCCTCGAATCTATAAAAAAACACGTCAAACTACGTTTAACACCATCAAGATACATTCCCTGTTCACTTGAAGCATCTCGATTCTTGTGGGCTAAAAAATAAATAACAAACAACAACAAAAGAAACACCAAAAAACTGACAGTTGATTTACAATACTTTAAGCGAGATAACGAAATACCAGTCAAGAACAGTAGCCAACCCTTCGGCTCGACGCCTTTAAAAGAAATGACACGTCCTCGGAGAAATAAAAAAACAAAACTCAATATCTCGAACGATTCGGATAGGTGTTACAAGGGGGCACACAGCTGATAGTATACTAGCGCCTGATTCGAGAAACACTACACAGCTTTCTACTCGCGCACAAGACTCGTCTGGATGTTAATTTGATTTCCTACCTGCCAGGCCAGCTGCACATATTTCCCGCCAGAGGGCCAACGGCCCATCTATTCAACCTATCCCCTTTTGAATGTTGTTTTTTACGTTTGCTATTTTTTCTTAAACCAGAAATCAATAACCTTTGAACCCATGACACGCATGTCGGCAGGGCAGTTCGATATCATAATTTGTTGACGTCAGTGTCATCGATAACAGGGATTTTTGATATCTAGATTCATTTCCTTGTCGATATTGAAAATTGTTCGTTACCATAATGATTTTATATATCAAGGTAAAAAAAAAACGTTGATATATGGAGGTATCGGTATTGATATCGATAGTTTGGACACCCTATTGAAGAAAACTAATATCGATAGTGGCAGTACGATACATATCAATAAGGTTTCTCGATATCGATATTGATTTCCTTGCGAAAATTTAAAAGCCTTATCGATACGATATTGATACGATATTATGAGGCCAAAAACATTCGATATATCGATATCTCGGACAACCCTTCTGAAGACTAGATCGATAGTATTATTAATACTGATTTCCATAATAATATTCCAAATTTTTACCGTAACGATAACGATACGGCATATCGAGGGTAAAAACTGTCGATAGACCGAAAACTCGGTATCGATATCGATATATCGAACAATCCTACTGAAAGAAACGAATATCGATAACATAGCGACACGCTGTATTAATATTAAACTTTGATTTCCTTGTCGAAATGCAAAATCCTTGCAAGCAAGATGACGATAACGATGCAGCGAAGTCATAAAGTATCGATAGATAAAAATCTAAATATCGATTATATCAGACAACCCCATCGAAAACAACTCATAGCGATAATCGCAATACGATAAATTAATAAGGTTTCTTAAATATCGACATCAGTCTCTTTATCGATATTTAACATCCTTCAATACGATAACGATACGACACATCCAGGCCACGAGCACTATCGATACACCGGACATTTTTTCTTAATCGAGCTAAATAAAAGGGTTCAGAAAGGGGACTATTTTGCCCCCAAGAGAGGAATTTATTAAAATTTATTTTGATGACACACCGCCACCATGAGGAGCTGTCTGGAAATGGAGCGATTATTAAAAAAATAATCCCACCTCTGCATGATAAGCACGTCTTATCAGTGAGGTCAAGGCGCCAAGATGTAATCTCACGCTGTTTATGACGAGGGAAATTTTCATGTTAATCCGCTAATTTGCTGGCCCAGTCTTTCGTCTCCGACTAACAATGAACCAAATTATTAAAAAAAAACAGACGAGATACTCCATTCAAAAAAATCCCCGCCAATTTTTGAACTCGGCAATTCCAACCTCGGAAATTTGAGAAAAAAACTTGAAATTTACTGACGCAGTTACCCCATGAAATACAAATCTCGACTGTCTGTCGATTAACCAGCCATAGCGTAATGAACGAATACGACAATTTCACGATTGTTGGAACCGTTATCGGACCATCAACCGATACTAAAAGCAGTATACTAACATTAGTACAACCTGCAAACCATTTCACTGTGAATTCAACATGGCTACACTTAAACTGTATATCACAGCAAACCTTAACAAAGCAGTTATTATGTACAACTTGATACTTAACAGTATACACTAATAGAAGTATAATATTATATATGATCATTATTGCAAATATTTATTAATCAGTATGTAAACAGTAATAAAGTATACACCAACTGAATAAAATAAACAGTTTACCTTGGTGCAACAGTGTTTGCTCTTCCACACTGGCGTGTTTGGGTGAGGCCACAAGTTGCGGGTCGGCTGATTCACAATTCTCTTCGTCCGGGTCATCACTGGCCGCCGCCAGGAGGACAGCCAGTTCGGCGTCGTTGGCCGATTTGGCTAAAACTTCCGCGGCCGACAGCTTGCGCGGCTGGCTGCTCGGCTGCTCCAGAGAGTCTGACGCGGTCCCTTGTTGGTCCCGTACAGCGGTAAACTCGAATTCCGGAGCCGAGAGGTTCCAGTTGAACGGAGCGCCTTCTTTGAGGTCCGCCTGGCTGCTCAGGACATCGGCGGCGTGCTGATGGCGTAGCGACTCTTCCGTGCTGCCGAAAAGCATATTTCTAATCATTATATTGAAATTTATATTTGCCAAATTATATCATATACACTGATATGTTTTTAACTTAATCAAAATTAAATCCAACAAAAGTGCCAATAGATGTGTAAAATGTTATATCCTTCTATATAACATAATGCAGGGTTATCCGATTTGTTGATATCGATATCGAAATTGGATATATATGGGTACATTTTTTGGTACCGACATAGCGTATCGTTATCGTATTGATAGGGATTGGGGATATCGATAGGGAAATTGACATCAATGTTATCAAATTTTACTGACACGTTGTGTCGTTCATGCTGAATACTAGTCCGGTATATTGATATCAATATCGGCATCTCAATATAACGATAAGTTTTATGGCCCCAATGAACTGTATCGTTATCGTATCGATACAACAGATTAATATCGATGCATTCTACTTGCTTATGTTGATATTGCGAAACTGCGAGATCGAATAACCCTGTTATAAATTAAAACTATAGTATATATGTACTAGTATTTAAAATAAACAAATATGTAATAAACAAGCAGGGAAATTACTTGGTTATATATATTTAACTTGTTATAGTAATAATAATAATAGAATACATTAAAGTACATTGTGAGACTTGGTTTACTATTACCCATACAGAATTCTAAACGTATTTCTGTTACCCCTACCCCTACAGCTGTAAGCGTGTCATTATTAGATAATCCCAAATAAATAAACTTTTTTTTAACACAACGGATTCTCGTTAAAATTTACTACATCTGCAAGGTGCTACTAATCTCTTTAAAGATAGTATTAACTATACAAGTAACGATAATGATAATAATAATAGTAAATAAATAGTAATTGACGTTAATACTAATATTCAATTACCTGGGCAAGACTTCAGAGCGATCTACTTCATCGACCACGTCAAGAGCTGCGGACTCTTCACGACGCTGCGGAGCGACTTCCGATGTCGACTGATCCGTTTCAGCCGGTCGGGCTGTTTGCTGCTCGTCCTGTTCCCAGCACATAAGACTGGGCTGACCACTGTCTTCCTCATCAAACTGGTTCCAGGCAGCCCCTTGCATAGCAGCAGCCGGGTTCCAGCTAAATTCCGGAGCTTCCGGATTCAACGGTGAGGTTTTCGTGCCGTTAGTCTGTTCGACAGCAGCACTGTGGATATAATCTTCGTGCGGCTGCTGCTCCTGCTGCTGCTGCTGCCACGGGGCCTCTCCAAAGAGAACGGCTCCTTGGGATTGCCCCCAACCCCACTTGGCTGCCAAGTGCTCCAGTTCGCGCTGCTGCTGCTGCTGCTCCTCCATTGCAGCCGGGCTAAGGGGCGATTCCGGCGGGGTTTCCGGGGCGGCAGGCAGGGGACGGACAGCTATCTCTGCAGGGTCCCGGAAGAAGACCACGACCACGCTAATGTTATCCGAAGATCCTTTCTGCTTGGCAGCCTGGACTAACCGCGTGCTTACACCCACCAAGTCGTCTGAAAATACAACTGCACCGTTATTACTCATCACAACTTTTTCATATTCAGAAACCGAAATTAAAAATAAAACGATTCGTTGTTCATCGGCTCCTCCCTCCATATAAGATACAAAATTAGATGTAATTTAACCGCCTTGCTCCTCTTCATTTCAAATGTTAAATTTTTTAACTTTTCATAGCATACGGTCAAAATTGGTGTAATATTACAGGACTCGAAACATACTTCGATAGTTACAAATAGCAGTATTAGGGAGTTCCATGATCAGATTACGCAGATCAATTTTACTGAATAGTACAGTATATATAATAGATATAATAAATAATTGTATATACAATTCATATAATAATATAATACAACAATGAATACTTAATGATGTTACCATGGTTCGCTTCCCTAAATGAATCCCGCATGAAGTCTTTAATAATTATTTTTTGGATTGACTGTAGTCTCAAATAATCGCAGACTAAAAATATTTCTCATTCTTAAAAATTACTAACTGTTTTTAAAGCAACTACCAATTCCCATTTATAACAATAATATAATATAACAATGATTCAAGGATGTTCCAATCGTTCACTCTACTAAACGAATTACATAGAATGTCTTTAATTATTATTACAATTAATAATAGTAACATAACAAATACACAACAGCTTTCTCACGTCTATTAATTTACTGTTTTCGGCACGTAAGCTTGACTTACTCCTATCAATCCCCACTTAAAGTTAATTCTATTAAGCTGTACGTTTTCTTCTTTTTTAAATAGATGTTGACGGAAAGAAGAAAACCTCACTCTAAACATCAACAAATTCCGATTGCATCTGTACGCCACATGGCAAGCCATCGTCCTATCCTCCACTCTCACACGGGGGAATGTACAGAATCCGTCTCAGCTTTCAAAGATAAGCTCAGCTTAAAGCTATGCTAACTATGTGCTAAGGACTCCCAGTCATGTCCAAAAGCGTTCCGCACTTTCACGGAAATCCCGGACTTTTATTTTTACCTTAAAAAATTTAAATCGGGTTAACACAGAAATCATTCATTAAAAATAAATAAGACGAACATGAAACAAGAAATGGTCTCTCTAAGGGCGTTGTAGAAAATACGAAAACAGTCATGGCTAAACATAGACAAGAGCCAGGGCTGCTGTGTTTGTTTCTTGGTCAAATAAACTGACCCACTCCCTTTTCTTCAGCCGAACTACGATTGACCCGAAGGAAAACTGAAAGGCAATCGACATCAACCTCTCGATTAGACTCGACTCGGGCTGTATATGAATATACCTATACATAACCACGCTGTATCTATTGTATTTATCTATATTTATATATCGATATCTATATGTCTATTTATATCTGAAACTATACCTATTATTATATGTATGTATGACTTTGGCTGTATATAAATATTACGCTTTATCCATTATACCTATATTTGTATCTATGTCTATTCTACATCTACTCTATTATCTATTTATGTGCAATATAAGCTTACAATATTATAATTTAATATATTTAAATATTACGCCGGCCGAAGTCGAGTCGACAAGTCGGGTTAAATCTCAAGTCGAGTTGCAAAACTGGAGTCGAGTCGAGTCTTGCTTAACGCTGTAGACCCGAGTCGGGTCATTTTGACATGAACTGTCAAAAAGCAGGAAAAGGTGGCGATCCAGAATCGATCAATCTTATACGACGTCTTTACAAAATGACTTGGTTTCCTCTCGTTGAACTCGTATATCGACGATCTGTCAGGGAAAGGAAACGAGCAAAAAAAAGAAAAACTGGAACCATGCAGCGGTTAAGCTCTGCTGAGTCCGGTCACCTTGACGTTCGTCAACCTCTGTAAGAGTCTCAGCGTTCTTACTCGAGTGAGAAGCTCGCTATCTCTTGATTTTTTCTCTCAAATTTTTGATTTGGATTCAACATTTTTGCTTTTTATTCAATATTTAATACATTACTGTCTCAAAAATCAGTTCAAAGATGATGAAATTTGGAATATTATCATGAAAAAATTTATCATAATCTTTTTATCGTATTTTGCACATTTTGTTACATTATATTTTTAATTATAGTCAAATTTTTATTTTATTAATACATTAAAGTCAATTAATCAAGACACAGAAATCCAAGTGACCAAGGGAAATTGTACTCCAGAAGTATTTAACCTCGACTACAAAACGAGATACTAATATCTCTTATACTTATTCAAGCACAGATTTATATCTAGGTTGGTTANGTCAGGGAAAGGAAACGAGCAAAAAAAAGAAAAACTGGAACCATGCAGCGGTTAAGCTCCGCTGAGTCCGGTCACCTTGACGTTCGTCAACCTCTGTAGGAGTTTCAGCGTTCTTACTCGAGTGAGAACGCTCGGTATCTCTTGATTTTTTCTCTCAAATTTTTGATTTGGATTCAACATTTTTGCTTTTTGTTCAATATTTAACACATTACTGTCTCAAACATCAATTCAAAGATGATGAAATTTGGACCATTATCATGAAAAAATTTATCATAATCTTTTTATCGTATTTTGCACATTTTGTTACATTATACTTTTTAATTATAGTCAAATTTTTATTTTATTAATACATTAAAGTCAATTAATCAAGACACAGAAATCCAAGTGACCAAGGGAAATTGTACTCCAGAAGTATTTAACCTCGACTACAAAACGAGATACTAATATCTCTTATACTTATTCAAGCACAGATTTATATCTAGGTTGGTTATTAATAATTAGTTTCATACATGCTCTTTTAATACCAGACTGGAAATTCTCTCATCTTGCTAAACTATTATTCGGTATTTTTAAAATTTTATTACAGAGAGTATTATGAATAATATTTAGTTATTACAAACGACTTACTAACGCAACCAAGTCCAATAATCAGTCTGCAGAAAAAAAAACTAACCACAATACGTATACGAAGCAGGGTTAACCGATAGATCGATTTCAAAATTTCGATGTATCGATGCCCCTTCACGTCGATAGATCGTACCGTAATCGCATCACATGCGGATTTCGAATATCGATAAGGAAATCGATAGCAGTATTTAAACACAATTCTTATTGATGTATCGCACCGTTAATATCGATACAAATTTTCTTAACGCAGCGTTGTCCCACATATCGATATCGATATTAACATTGATATATCGATGCGTCGTCCCGTTATCGTATCGATATCGCACCCACAAGGATTCTGAATATCGACAAAGGAATCCAATAGCGATATCACCTCTCTGCACAACCTTCATCTTCATCCATGGTTGCCCGATATAATCGACATCGATATTGAAAATTCCACACAATCCTATCGTTATCCTATGGCTAAGGACTTTGAATATCGATTTAGGAAATCCCATAACGATATATAAAATCGTGATGTCGAACAACCTAGCTGCAGGTAGACATCTAGTGGATATTCAACTGCTGGCTTTAGCAACAGAGAGTGAAATATAGATATACATATACGTATTTATTCTTTGAAAAAGGCTTCTCCCCCCTTTGCCTTTTTACTGGAACCCCGAACAATTATCACTAGTGGGGGTAACTGACTGGTGACGTGCATCCAACAGCTGCCACTTTCCTTCAGTCTGTACACCCACAGCTCATTATCTTCACTAAACTCACGACTGGCAGACAAAAAAAGGGTTCGTAATTATTAATTGTGTAAACAGAAATAAGAGTCGGACAGGATAAACGACAAACACCAATTCAAATTATTCAAATTAAGAAGAAATATTAAAACTGAGGAAAGAAACAACATTATAAAAAGCGCTAGTATAATTACACCATTTGACAGCGCAAATCAACCTTGATCAGGTTACCTGAAGTTGGAAGCTTTACTAATTCAACTCAACGCTTAATTTATAAATTCAAACTATTCAACAGATCTTGAGCGCTGAAAACTAGAACACGATATTTGCTGTAATACGACAATGTTTAAACCGCCAGGGTTTAAACGTCGCTCAGACTTAAAAGGGATGAGATTTCAAAACAACTTGGGTAATGATTTCCTCGAAAATTTTCTATAACATCTGAATTATACTTAGCAGGCACTGAACCTACTGGCGGACGACATAATCCCGCAATATTCAGTTTAGTTTCCAGTCGGTATCTCTCCTTAACTTGAAATCCAGACAGTTTCATACAAAATACCGAAACAGCTACTTTTCTCGTAACCTCATTTTGCTAACGCTTTGGACAGTAAACGCAAACGTAAACGTAAACGTGGTAAAATGGATGTCAGGTATTAGGAATGCCCTAGCCGGGAGGCATATTGTCAAAACCCAACCGGCCCCAGATCCCAACTGGCCATAGACACACAGATAGATAGATGGATAGATAGATGAAGATAGATAGACAGATAGACAGAAAGATAGAAAAATAGACGGATAGATAGATAGATAGATAGACACATCGTGATGTTCTGGGAACGGTTGGGATCTGATAATATGCAGCCGGGAGGTCTGAGACTAACAAAACGATAAAATATCAAATGAGGACATCAATTAAGCAAAAAAATTTTAAAAAAATTAAACAAAATAAAAATTATAAACTACAATGAAATAAACTTGAAAAAAAATATTAAATTTTAAAGTAATAATATAAAAAATAAAAGTAAATAATTAACATTACAAATAATAAGAAAATCGTCAAGAAGTAAACTCCCACCGAATCGTGGACTTGCGCAAGTTTGCTAAATTCTTCACCCACTGGGAAAAAATGAATCGGTCAAAACAAACCCATTGTGTAAAGCCGAGATATTCCACTCGATGGCCAAATTCCACGACCAAAAAATGTAAAACGTAAAATACCACAGTCAAAACACATTTGGTAAAAGTCAACGTGTCAAACTGAAAGAGCACGAGAGAGATAAACTAGAGCTAACAAGTAAAGATAAAATAACCCTATAGGTGCGATAATTACCTATTTAACAAAGTATTTCTAAAAGAGCGACTCGAGACAAATGATAAGGTTGTTTAGTCAAGTTTAAGTTTAAGTAAGGTTAGAAAGTAGGATATCATCAACAAACACTGTCGCGCTCTGTGCTAAAAATGGCGAGGTCTTCGCCGGTAACCTTTTCTCACGCGAACAAACCCCGTCTTAGAGAGTCGAGTCTGAATAGAGAGATTCCTTAGATAAAATGCAATGGCGGGAAAGGTAATTTCAAACTAAAATAAGCTTCAAATACCATCTATCATTTTAAATTCTATTACTGTTAACTATTATCTCCTACGAAATATCAATTGGTGCAAACACAACACGTCAAAACCAATATTAACGTTTATGTTTGTTTGCATAAAATTTAATCACATCATTTTTATTCGCCTTTATCATTGGGGTATCAATGAACGGGTAGGAAGGATTGATGGACGGATGGGATCAGATGGATGGATGGATGGAAGGAGATAGACAGACAGATGGATATGTGGATTGATAAATAGATAGACAGATAGATAGATAGATAGAGAGTTAAATAATTAGTTAAATTGAGAGACAGACAGACATAGAAAAACTAGGTAATTGGGATGTCCAATGAACTATCAAACGGTTATTTATATTCAGGGGAAAAAATTTCCTCTAGTTGAAGATTATCCCGTTAATCAACTCCATATTGCACGCGGCTTAATTTGCTGTCAATTTAATTATCAAAACCATGAACAGAAATACGAACGAAGCCACACCCTTTACTTAAGATTACAACAGAAAACTGCGCGCTTAATTTTCCGATGATTCTTAACCTCAACTTTTAACAAGATAAAAGTCGAATCGCGACTACTCCCCATTTAAACTACCGCAAGAGTAAAAAAAAAACACTTAAAATCCTCCCGAGTTTACGACATCAGATAAGTAATTCTTGATCCAAGTGTGACGTCCACTCCGTGAATAATGCCGCAACACGACTCAAAACTATAAACCCGCGACCGAAAAAAAAACAGGCCATCACTGAATTTAAACAGACTCGA